>SJYV01026460.1:118755-138791 GCA_006410875.1 Neotragus pygmaeus | reverse complement strand
CCCCCCCCCCCACACATCCACTCCCTCTTTCTGTGCCATAGATCTTCTCAGTACAGATTGGATTCACACACACACACACACACACACACACCCTTTACCACACTCATCTGGTGCCATTCACTACCACCACACTCCCTCCCCTGCAAGAAAAAATAAGTAGAAATGTTTATGTATGATAGAAATATCAAGTCTTCTGCACAACCCTTTCTTCTGCCTAGAAAGCCCTTCTCCTTCCTCTTCACCTGACAAACTCCTGTTTTTCATTCAATAGCCAACTCAGATATCATCCCTTCTTTGAAGCCTTCCCTTCCCTTCAAAGGCAGAATTAGTTCCTCTTCTGAGTTCCCTTAGTCTTTTGGACACCTCTATGATAGCACTTATCACATGACATTTTAAAATTTTATCATAATGTAATCTGTCTTCTTTGTGGATGGTGAATTTATTGAGAGCAAGAATTAGTTTTATTATTCTTTTGGAAAGATGAGATACTTTTTTCCCTCAGTCCCATATCTTACTTGAGTTCACATTGATAGATGTTGATTAAATAATCTGTGGTCCGAAATCTCTCTTGGCTCCTGTGGCAATTGGAAGGGTCCTGGCCACTGCCTGTTGGTCATAGGAGAGAGACAAAGCTCTGCTCCTACTTAAGTTTCCCTGGGTGGTGAGAGGTGTATAGATGGGATTCATCTTAGTGTTCAAAGTATTAATAGATTTAAAGAGACCCTGATTTTAAAATTTGTCATGAAACCCTACTAGTACTCCATAGATACAAAAATTTATTTTAGAAAAGGAAATGGGGAATTCGCTGATGGTTCAATGGTTAGGACTCCAACCTTCCACTGCAGGGAGCCCCAGTTCAATCCCTGGTCAGGGAACTAAGATCCTGCAAGCCAAAAAAAAAAGAAGTGGAACAAATAAAATTAGAATATGCCTAGGATGGAGGTGGGGTGAAGAGGAAAATACAGATTGTATTTTTTAAAATTATCAAAGTCAGGTATATCATAGATATAGTAGCTATTAGGTCCTTTACAGTATAGTTTTAAAATTTATTTACATATATTATCTCACAAATTTTTATAACTACTTTATTCCTATTACATATGAGGGCTCAGAGACAGAAAAGTCAGAGAGCTTGCCCACAGAACTAATTCGTACATGGTAGAGAGGAAATTCGAATATGGGTCTGACTAACTTAGAGTGTAAGTTCCTTTCCTCAGTGGTAACTGAAACTATCAAAGTAGCTAATTAAATAATTACTACTGATTAGTACTAGTAATATTTAATATTAATACTATTTATAGGGGCTTCCCCAATAGCTCAGTTGGTAAAGAAGCCACCTTCAGTGCAGGAGACCCAGGTTCAATTCCTGGGTTGGGAAAATCTGCTGGAGAAGGGATAGGCTACCCACTCCACTATTCTTTGGCTTCCCTTGTGGCTCAGCTGGTAAAGAATCTGCCTGCAGTGCAGGAAACCTGGGCTCGATCCCTGGGTTGGGAAGATCCCCTGGAGAAGGGAAAGACTACTCACTCCAGTATTCGGACCTAGAGAATGCCAGAGTCTCAGAGTTGGACACGACTGAGTGACTTGACTAATACTATTTATAACTGATAGAAGTATTTGCTTATTCTATTTTTAGGACTGCTTTATTATTTAATTTTATTTATCTTTCTGGCTGCATGACACGTGCAATAGTTCCTTAGCCAAGGCTTGTACCTGTTATACTTCCTGGATTGGAAGCGCAGAGTCTTAACCACTGGACCACCAGGGCAGTCCCAGTACCTGCTTATTCTTAAACATAAATCCGTAAAATTACAGCACTTATTTTCTGATTGAACCTATTATATGCAGCAGATTTGTTCCTTGCCCTCATGGGGCTAAGGGTGTGGGAGAGACACATTCAACAAATCATTAATAAAATAGAACTGGGATGGATGCTATGGGAGTCGGCGATAGGGCTCTGTGGAAGAAGGATCCAGAATTTAGTTGGAGGTGGGTGGGTCACTCAGGGAGGGCTTTGTTGAAGAGATGGCATTTAAACTGACACCTGAATGAGGAGTGGAAGTTAGCAAGTCAAAGAGTGAATGAAAAGCCATTACAGGCAGAAGGGCCTCGTTGTTTTCAGTCATCTTACCAGGAGAGCCCTTTTCACAGATGAGGTTTTATGCTCATCCACAGTGTATGAACAGATAAAAGGACCGCTGCTCTAGTTGAAGAAGTGGGAATGGTCTGCTCACTTCAGGTGTTCGCCACATGCCCAGGGGTAGGGGACTCTTGTGTAGTTCCATAGAAACTCAGAGCACAGTTTAAAAACCACAGATCTAGTCCAGCTTCCTCTTTTTACAAATGGGGAAATGGTTTTGGGCGTTTTAAAGGATTTGTCACAGGCTTCTTTATCAGTAATGGAAGATCTGAGACTCAAATCCAAAACTGACTGTGTGATTTGCTCTTTGTGCAACACTATGCTTCCTGTCTGCGTGTCTCCTTTTGGTAGTCATGGGATGGGAGTCTCTTGTCCTGAATTTGAGCTGCACAGCACTGACCGCCAACTCTCTGAAACTGTGTTTCTTAGCACTCACTATCTGTGCCCTGCGAGAGGCAACAAGTAAACCTGGGAATCGTATAGGGTGCCAGGTGCTGTGTTTGATAGGATCTGTTTGTTGATAGACATACCGATCTTATGGGAGCTGGGGCAGTGGGTCAGCCTGGGATAGTCAAGGAGCTTCTGGGGTCTAGACCTAAAGGACATGGAGTCTTGAGAAATTATTAGGAGAAGAAGAATTAATTGTAAGATGTAAGAGTGAGAAAGAAAGATGAGAGGATGGTCACTAGAGGGAGAAAGCAGGAAGAAGAGGGGAAGCATTTTGTTATTTGTTTTTTATTTTAAGATGGGGGAATACTGGAAAATTTTTATAAGCCTAAGGGAAGAAGCCTCTGGGAAAGGAGAAAGAAGTAAAGTGTGGAGGTGGAACGGGTTGGAAAACAGACTAGTTCCAGTCTCAGTCCAGCCAGAGAACTGCCCTGGCAGGCACTCCCGGCCTTTGCAAGAGGGCTCTTTAAAACCACCACAGCAGTTTTGATGTAGCTGTAGGGCTTTCGAGCTCATGCTGGATTCCAGCAGCTCCAGACCTGCTATATATGGTGAGCCCTGGCCATGTGTACATCCTCTCTCTGCCTACCCCAGCCAGAGTCACTCTGTTCAAACACCCACACATGTAGCTTTTTGCCGGAAGGAGAGGCCTAGGCAGCATCGTTTTACCAACATTGCAGGACCTCCGCACGCTGGTACCTGCTACCCAGGAGCTTGTTCTTTACAGTGGGTCTGACAGGCAGCCGCAGGCCAGGCGTAGCTCTTAGAGGAGGTTCTCTGTCAGGTGAGATGGCTTCAGGAAACGCCTCGCCCCACTTGTCTGTCTGCCCACAGACTGTCGTCTGGCCCCCATGCTCCCCACAGAAAGGGTAGGCTTGGTGGGGAGGGAATTTAGGAAACCAGGTGGAGATAACCATGCACACCGCCCCAGGAAAGGGCCAGCGTGCCAGCTCGCTAATAAATAAACTCATTCATTAGCGTGCTGCGGAGGCTTGAGTGTGGCCATGTAAGCCCTGTTTTCTTGGCCTCGATTGGTGGCGGAGTCGGGGAGACAGGCTACGTGAAAGTCCCTTTGGGATTCCTTCCTAGCAGCCAGAGTGACAAACCTGCCGAAGTGCCCACTAATCTTCATTGAATTCAAAATCAGATCCTCTTTGAGCAGCTTATAAACTACCATGAGGGAGAAACAAGGCCAAAACACAACTGGCATTGTCAGGAGGCCCAAACAGAGCAAGCAAGACAGGATGCTGGAGCTGCCAGGACATGGCAGGAGGTCAGCGTCAGGAATAACAAGAATTCTTCCCTCCCAGATTAGGCAGAGGAGGAAAGTGTGGCGAGGAAACCCTCCTTCCTTTGAACTCTCCAGGCAGTGCTGTTGTCTTCCTCTGGGTCTGATCTAGCAGGAGGGGGCCCTTGGAGCTGTGCTGTCCCAGGCTGCGGGAGCAGTCAGCACTGACGCTGCCCTGGGAGGCACTGGCTGGAGGAAGCGACAGAAAGCTCAGGCTGAACTCCAGCTCCCCTCTCCTCCACTGAGCAACCTTAAGTTTCACCTCCTCAGAGTGTCAGTTTTCTTTCCTGGGAGATGGGGACGGTTATACTAGGTAGATGGCCAGTTATACTAGGTACATTGTGAGACAGTGAATGCAAAGGTTATCTTACAGTGACAAGTCTCAGAGGACTTAATAAATGGTAATAATCATCATCACTATTTGCCATAAGGCAAAATTTACATCTTAGCTCTTTATATTTTGAGACTCACTAGTGAGTGAGGTCCACCCCACCACCCCGTCTTTTTGACTTAGTGAACAAGCAACAACAACAACAACCCATCTTTTAGAGATATTAGAGAACCATCAGACTAGGGCTTGAACACTTTTTTTTTTTTCCTTTACTTGGCCAGCTGGGTTATTTGCCTTCCTTATATGTAAAAGAGATCAGTATTATTTATGAGGCACTGGAGTCACTGAGAGACAAGGATAGTACTGTGAAGCTTAAAACCTCAATAATAAATTGTGGGTTTAAGAACATCATCAAACTTGGGAGGGGCAACTGGAATCGCTCCTAAAGAGAGAGTAGTTTATGCATAGATTAAGTCTTTACTCAGAGTTAGGTACTTTGTAAATACTTGTTGAATGAATGATTAAATTGTTTAACACAGGAATACAAAGATTGCGAGATTGTTTTAAAAAAAGAATTTAAAAAAAAGACTATTTTGGGGGACAGTTTTAGGTTTGAACAGAATACTGTCACTTTTTAAAGTGTCTATTGCATTCTTAAGGGCAATTTTTACTATGTTTTAGCATTGAAGTCTCCCCTCCCCCTCCAGAACGGCTCTGAAATTATGACGTTTAATCAGTAGCAAAATGTAATTTGACCTCTCAACATTTAAGCTTTATTATGAGGAATGCATCCATGATATAAATTGAAGTAAAGCTGTCCTGATCTTTTATTTAAACCTACTATTCTCAGTTGTGGAATAGTTGACTTAATGACTCGAACATTACTGTTGTACAGACAGAGCCTATGACGTGTGTTGGCTTTGTTTGGTAGTGGGTACCATGACCATCAGATCTTTTCTTTTCCTTGTTTACCATTTTGAACTTATTTTACTTATTTTCTTCTTACCTTCCGACATACTTTAACCTCTTTAATCATCCAGGAGGTCCTGATAACTGTATTTTGCTAGGCTGTCTTCTAACTTGCACTGGGTAGCTATACCTTCCTTGCTGCACTGCTGTTGTGTTTGTTCTAAATACGTTTTTAGGTTCTTTTAGGCTGCCAGGAGTTCCTGTTTGCTGTTGTAGGTATGTTTGCCTCGGGTTAGCGGAGAAGGCAATGGCACCCCACTCCAGTACTCCTGTTTGGAAAATCCCATGGACGGAGGAGCCTGGTAGACTGCAGTCCATGGGGTCACTGGAGTCAGACAAGACTGAGCGACTTCACTTTTCACTTTCATGCATTGGAGAAGGAAATGGCAACCCACTCNGAGCACTGAAGAATTGATGCTTTTGAACTGTGATATTGGAGAAGATTCTTGAGAGTCCCTTGGACTGCAAAGATATCAAATCAGTCAATCCTAAAGGAAATCAACCCTGAATATTAATTGGATTGATACTGAAGCTCCAATACTTTGGTTACCTAATGCAAAGAGCCGACTCATTTGAAAACACCCTAATGCTGGGAAAGATCAAAGGCAGGAGGAGAAGGGGACGACAGAGGACAAGATGGTTGGATGGCATTACCGACTTAATGGACATGAGTCTAAGCAAACTCTGGGAGATAGTGAAGGACAGGGACCCCTGGTGTGCTGCTGCACTGTGAGGATGCAAAGAGCTGGACATGACTTAGTCACTGAACAACAATACCCCCCAGTCTGCATGCTCAGTGCAATTCCTATCAAGATCCCAGGTGCCTCTTTTGCAGGAACTGACAAATTATTCCTAAAATTAGAGTAAGGGAGGGGCTTCCCTGGTGGCTCAGTTGTACAGAATCTGCCTGCTAATGCAAGAGACACGGGTTCCATCTCTGATCCGGGAAGATCCCACATGCCGCAGGCCAGGTCAGCCCAGCACCACACCTACTGAGCCTGTGCTCAAGAGCCTGGGAACGGCAACTACCGAGCCCACATGCCACAGCTCCGGGAGCCCGCATGCCCTTGTGCCCGTGCACCACAAGAAAAGCCACCACCNGAAGATCCCACATGCCGCAGGCCAGGTCAGCCCAGCACCACACCTACTGAGCCTGTGCTCAAGAGCCTGGGAACGGCAACTACCGAGCCCACATGCCACAGCTCCGGGAGCCCGCATGCCCTTGTGCCCGTGCACCACAAGAAAAGCCACCACCCCTGCTCAAAGCAGTGGAGACCCAGTACAGTCAAAACAAATACACAATTCTTTAAATTAATGCACAGGACCCAGAACTGCCAAAACAATCTTGAACAAAACTGGAAGATGCACATTTCTCTGATCTCAGAACTTAATAAAGGGCACAGTAATCAAGACAATGTGACAGTGACAAAAGGATATAGATACACGCACGTGTGTGTGTGCGTGCGTGCGTGCGTGTGTGTGTGCATATATACATAGAACTGAATAGAGATTTGAGTCTATAAACAAACCCTCACAGGTTTGGGTAACTGATTTTTGACAAAGGTAAGATGACAATTCAATGGGAGAAACAGTCTTTTCAACACTTTTGTTCTTGGATAAGTGGATAGTCTCATGCAAAAGAATGAAGTTGGGTCCCTACCTCACACGATATATCAAAGTTAACTCAAAATGGACTGAAGATCCACATGTAAGTGTAAAATTCTTAGTGAAAAACCACACTCATATAACGTCATCACCTGAAATTGGCAATGATTTCTTAGATAGGAGAGCAAAAGTACAAGCAACAGAGAAAAAACAGGTTGTATTTCATCAGAATTAAAGCCTTTTGTGATTTGAAGGACATCATCGAGACAATCCACAGGATGGAAGAAAGTATTTGAATGTCATGTGTCTTTTACAGGACTTGTATCCAGAATATATAAAGAAGGCCTACAACTACTGTAAGAGGAAAACCCAATTTTTAAATGGGCATAGGATTAGAACAGACAGTTCCCCCAAAGAAATACAGATGGCCAACAAGCACATGAAAAGGCGTTCACCATTAGTCAATAAGGAAATGCAAATCAAAACCACAGTGAGCTATCATTTCACATCCTCTAGGATGGTTTGACGGAGAAGGCAAAGGCACCCCACTCCAGTACTCTTGCCTGGAAAATCCCATGGACGGAGGAGCCTGGTAGACTGCAGTCCATGGGGTCACTGGAGTCAGACAAGACTGAGCGACTTCACTTTTCACTTTCATGCATTGGAGAAGGAAATGGCAACCCACTCCAGTGTTCCTGCCTGGAGAATCCCAGGGTTGGGGGAGCCTGGTGGGCTGCCATCTATGGTGTCGCACAGAGTCGGACACGACTGAAGCGACTTAGCAGCAGCAGCAGCACCCAGTCTTTCCCCTTCTGGTGTTTTATTTCTAATGTGATGCTAGTTTTGAAACTTAAATTATTGCCCTTGTGAGGATTAAATGAAAAACAGAGGAAATGGATTCTGGAAGGTTTGTTCTAATCATTAAAGAGACAAAAAAACAGTGTAACTCTGGGATCAGATAATCAGGGTTCAGATCTTAGTTTTGACAATTAGTTTTGTAACTCGGGGCAAGTTACTTTTCTCTAAGACTCAGTTTCCTCAGCTATTAAGTGGGGACAGAAGAATACCAGTCTCTTATTACAGTTGTTACAAGGATTAAATGAAATAATGTATCTGAATCACTTAGCACAGTATGTGGCATATGCTGGTGTTAGCTCTTAATTATAGCATTTGTCCATTTTTGCCATTAAATGATATATTTTTTTTGCTTTCTTCCGATTTCTTAGTCATATAAGAATAGGAAAAAGTTGCCAGATAAACTGAATTCAGCCTAGATCAGATGTTAGCCTGATAATTGCTGAGTAAATGACCAGAGCACTATTATCCTAATGAGTTTCATTGGGATAATTGTAGTGTCTATGGATGAAACATAGAGTTGGAGTTGAGAGATCTTCACCTCTATCCTTCTGTAACAGATTGTTTTTTCAATATAAGAAAAATATGTATAGAATGCTATCACTATGGAAAATAGAGAGAAAAGGGAAGCTACTATTTAGGTAAAAAGAGTACATATACACATAAGCTTGTGTGTGTATAGATTACAGCTGGAAGGTTTCTTAAGAAGATGCTAACTTTGGTTGCCTTAGTTGGAAAGGAACTTGGTGGTTAGGAGATGTAGGTTGGGACGGAACTTCTATTTGTTTGTTTTTAACATGTGCATGTATTATCTATTCAAAACAGTTACTAGACAAAGAAAGGAGTAGATTGAATGTGTAAGCTTCAAGGTTAAGTGTCCTAAGAACTGACCTGCATCTTGGTCTGGACATTCCAGGCAGCTAACTTGTCCAATTTGTGGGCCCCAGCCTTCAACTGTGCTTTTTAATTGAAGAGGACAAACAAAAAGGTTCTTCATAACAAGACAACTATTCTGTCCTTAACTACCTAGAAAATTTGATTCACAAATTCGGGGCAAAAATAAGTTGCACCTTTAGTTAGCTGAATTTGGTGATGGTGGATGAATGGATAGCCCTGTGGATTAGAATCTTAATTTCCCAGTAGAACTCATGGTTATCTTCAGCACATTTCCTGTTGATGAGAAGACTGCTTGTTTTATTTTTGTAACCATGTGTGCTGAAATTTACTGTAGAACTTTATATTTGATAGTGTTTTCAAATTGTCATCAATTGTCTACTGAACTAATTAGGTTCAGTGTTTTAGGAGTAATTAGAATATGCCCTTCTTCCATTTACCATGCTTGAATCTATATTTTTAAAACTCTTAGTTATCAGCAAAATTAGGTGGAGGTTGCAGCAAACTTTGCTGTTGCATTTCTCTCAAAAAGCAGGTATACATTTGGCTGAAATTTCTACATCAGACTGTTGTGAATACCATAGTTCTCCTGAAGTAAACATTCTTGTCATTTTCCAGGCTTGGAAAGAAAGGGTTTCCAGCTGGGAAGAAAGGGTTAACTTTTGAGAGACTCATCTGTTCTTAAAGCCAAGGTGCTAATCTTACTATGCCCCTTCTTCCTGAAAAACACTCAGTGGCTCTCCTTTGTCTACTTGGTAAAGCCCAGACTGTTTAGCCTGACATTTCAAAGCCCTTCATGACCTTTCTGGCATATTTTTCTGTTTCCTATACTTGTCCTTCCACAAAATTTAGATATTGTTTCCTTACAAGTGCTCAGCTTTCTATGGCCCTGTTTTTGCTCATAATGTTCCACCTGCTAGAAATGTTCTTATTCATCTTTTACCTGTCCAACTTCAGCTCACCTTTCCAAGCCCCAGGTGTAGAGTTTCATTTTCTTTTTTTTTTTTTAACTTTATTTTGTATTGGGATATAGCTGATTAACAATGTTGTGATAGTTTCAGGTGAACAGCAAAGGGACTCAGCCATACCTATACATGTATCCATTCCCTCCCAGCCTCCCCTCCCATTCAGGCTGCCACATAACATTGAGCAGAGTTCCATGTACTATACAGTAAGTCTTTGTTGGTTATCCATTTTAAATATAGCAGTGTGTACATGTCCGTCCCATACTCCCTCACTATCCCTTCTCTCCATCTCTCCCCCCAGCAACCATAAGCTCCTTCTCTAAGTCTGTGAGTCTCTTTCTGTTGTGTAAGTTCATTTGTATCATTTTTTTTTAGATTCTGCATATAAGGAGTGCCATACAATGTTTCTCTCCTCTGTCTGACTGACTTCAGTTAGTATGACAGTCTCTAGGTCCATCCCTGTTGCTGCAGATGGCATTATTTCACTCTTTTTAATGGTTGAGTAATACTCCATTATATATATATATACCACATCTTCTTTAACCATTCCTTTGTCAGTGGACATTTAGGTTGCCTCCGTGTCTTGGCTATTGTAAACAGTGCTGCAATGAATATACAATGTTTCATTTTCCAAGAAGTTTTCTCTGACCCCACTCAGCCAAAAGTAATCCTCTCATAGCCCATGCATGGCACTTTGTGTTCCTTTTGGGACACTTATTAAGTTCTCTCTTAGAGCTCTTGGTCATTGGAAGCTGGGCTCTTGTTAACCATCACTTTCTCCACACAGTAGAAACTCGGTTTATGTTCACTGAATGAATTAAATGTCAGCCAGCATCTTGAAAGCGTCTTTAATTTGCTTTACTTTTTCAACCCAGATAAGCATTTGACTGTTATCTGTAAAGGCTATAGAACAAACTGCTCTGGAATAAAAAACACTTCACTCTGTGTTGATACAGTTAGTAAGTTTATGATCTGAGAAAATCTGTGCCTTTTAAACCTCAGAGGGCAGGTGTATTAACAAACTACAGAATTTTCATATAAATGAATTCCATTACCTCACTATTGCTGTTGATGAATTGGCCTCTGACAACACTTAAACATCAAAATGCACAGCCTCGTTTCAGGTGGAGAGGCTGACGTGAGAGATTTGGTTAACTTTAAGAAAAATCTTATGAAAAAAGGACTGTTGAACCTTCCCGGGTTGTTTCTGCCTTGGAATATACTCTATATCATATAATGTGGCCACATCTTTTTCTGTGACCTGTTTCTATTGTCACAAAATGTTATTTTTAGGTGCTTAACAGGGTTCTGAGGTTATAAATTTAGAATCACAGCATCAGCAAATCCCAAGGTCGCAAGGGTGTTTAAAGATCATGTAGTTAGCCTTCTGTCAAATAGATAGCCAAGTTGCGAATTCTCCACTTTTTGAGGTCATCCGTTCTGTTATTTGAATCTTCAGAAACTCTCCTGTTAGAAAGTTTTTACTTTCAGAATTCAATGTTGAGTAATTCTTCCTCCTTCTGTGACCTACCCATGGGTTCTGATTCTACCTTTTGGACAGTCTAATCACTTTTCTGTAATATTTAAGGCAACTGTCCTGTTTTTCTCCAGGTGAAATATCTTCTGATCTTTCTTTGCTTCCTTTTGTCTCTTAAAATACAATGTTCAAAACTGTAGACATATTCCAAGTGGAGTCTGTTCTGCTGAACAGAACAAAAATCTCACTTTGTACATGAAGATATTATATTTGCATTACTGTATCTAAAAATCACATTAATTGCTGCAGGCAACCTTATCCTCTTGACTTCCCTTGAATGTATACTGTCATCATAAGCCTGTGAGGCTTTCTCATACCCAGATAGGAGTGACACACCTATCCTGTACCTCTACAGCTGTTTTTTTTAGGCCCAAGTGCAGGATCTTAGATTTATCCCTATTAGAGTCAACCCATTGAAAGAGTCTATTAAGTACTTTTGGTTCATGGTTAGGTCATCTGACATATTAGTCTTCCTGCCCCACTTCTTGCAATCTACAAGTCTGATAAATTTGTTTTCTCTTCCCCATCTTAGTCATTCATGGAGATGTTGAGGAAGGCCAGGATGGAATCATTCCATTGAACCATACTATTGCCGCTGCTGCTGCTAAGTCGCTTCAGTTGTGTCTGACTCTGTGTGACCCCATAGATGAAAGCCCACCAGGCTTCGCCGTCCCTGGGATTCTCCAGGCAAGAACACTGGAGTGGGTTGCCATTTCCTTCTCCAGTGCGTGAAAGTGAAAAGTGAAAGTGAAGTTGCTCAGTTGTGTCCGACTCTAGCGACCCCAAGGACCGCAGCCTACCAGGCTCATCCGTCCATGGGATTTTCCAGGCAAAAGTACTTGAATGGGATGCCATTGCCTTCTCCATACTATTGCTAGTAGGTTTAAATGGGCATTAATTGTGTATGCAGANCGACTCTAGCGACCCCAAGGACCGCAGCCTACCAGGCTCATCCGTCCATGGGATTTTCCAGGCAAAAGTACTTGAATGGGATGCCATTGCCTTCTCCATACTATTGCTAGTAGGTTTAAATGGGCATTAATTGTGTATGCAGATAGGATTGTCAGTTTAGATCAAATACTCCATAATTGTAATAGAAATTGTCTTTTAGGTGAGTAGTCTTATTGTAGCTGCTTAGTTATGTTTAACAAGAAATAATAGAACTATATATGGTCATAAGAGTGAGATTAGGAACTAGCTTGGAAAGTTAGTGACCCTGCTTATATTCTTATGTATGATTAAATATAATATTACATTTATTAATTAATAAAACATAATTCTTACATTCTTGGGGCTTCCCTGGTGTCTCAGACAGTAAAGAATCTGCCTACAATGTGGCCGACCCAGGTTCGATTCCTGGGTCAGGAAGATCCATTGGAGAGGGGCATAGCAACCCACTGCAGTATTCTTGCCTAGAGAATTCCATGGACAGAGGAGCCTGGTGGGCCACAGTCCATGGGGTCAGAAAGAGTTGGACATGTCTGAGCTATTGACGCATTCTTTCTTCTATTCTTATGTAAGGTATTAAGCAGAGAACATTCTGGACTAATTCGAGGCAACATGGTATAGGGGAAAGAGCCCTAAACTTGGCCCTGAGGTGTTTTATTCATTTATTTATTCAGCAAATATATATTGTGTGCATACTATACTTAAGCCTTAGACATACAGTGATTTTAAGAAAAAACCAACTGAGACTTCGTGTTTGCCATCAATGGAATGTACATTCAAATGGGGAAACAATTTGATAATTATACAGATGAAATCATAATACTTTCTGTGATCTATCTTCTAGACAGGTACTGTCCAACAGAAATATAATACAGGTCACATACTCAATTTAAAAGTTTCTAGTAGCTCCATTTTAAAAAGTGAAAAGAAAAAAATGAAACTAATTTTAATAATGGGTTTTCTTTTACTCAGTATACCTGATAATATTTCAACATGTAAGGAATGATGCTGAAGCTGAAACTCCAGTACTTTGGCCACCTCATGTGAAGAGTTGACTCACTGGNTGCTGGGAGGTATTGGGGGCAGGAGGAGAAGGGGATGACAGAGGATGAGATGGCTGGATGGCATCATGGACTCGATGGATGCGAGTCTGAGTGAACTCCGAGAGATGGTGATGAACAGGGAGGCCTGGCATGCTGCGATTCATGGGGTCACAAAGAGTCGGACACGACTGAGCGACTGAACTGAACTGAACTGATTGGTAACATATGTCAAAGTTACCAATTCCAAAACAAATCTCTTGTTGCCTCTACTACTCAGCTCACTTTTCCACCATCAACCACAGCAACTCCTCCATGCAGTTGGTCAAGTGAAAACATAGTATTCATTCTTGATGGCTTTTTTTCCTTTACCAGTAGTGAGATCTACAGGTTAAATATCCATATGGATCTCATATCAACATGTTTTCATTGAATATCACCAATATATCCAAGCTCTCATTGTTTTCTAGGAGGAATGCTAAAACCAAATTCTAATTCTTTTTCATGGTTCTCCCTGAATTGTTCCCCATATATAACTGTTAATTGCATTTATATAATCTAAACTGTTCCATTATTCTGTTATTTAAAACTTCCTAATAGATGTCCATTACATTTTGAACGGCATCTATTTGCTTGCCATGAATGAGCAACTGTCACTTTTCATACCTCTCTGTGTAGCTAAACACTCAAGCTAAATTCCTTATGTGTTTAAAGAAAGAACAGTAAAAGACAGTTTGAAAAACAATTTGCCTAGATTTGAATCCCAGCTCTGCCATATATTGATGTCTGTAACTTATTTAACACATCTCTGACTCAGCACTCTCAAGTGTAAAATGGCAATAAATATAAGAGCATCTTCTACAAATGATATTTTTTATGATTAAATGGGTGAATGTGTACTAAATATCCACATCAGTCCCTCTGGCACATGATAAGCACCATAAAAATGTGTGCTATTATTATTTATCACTCAACTGACTCATTATCTTTCACACAAGAATGTGAACTCCATGAAGTTGGGGATATTTTCTTATTTGGTGCTGTTTTTCCCAATATCTGAACCCAAATCTATCATATAGAACAGTTTTAATAACTCTTTATTGGATATATAAATAAATGGTCAATGCATGCAGTATCATGCTATGTGGTCTATATCCATATTTTTATCAATTTTTAAAATTTTCATTTGTTCTTACCAATGTGAGCTTATTACAGCCAAGACAGAGAAACTGGGCTACCTTAAAGCACATGTATATTATAATCCAGGATCTGTCATACACACTTTATGTGGTTGGTTTATCCTACTTAATTCTCATAATAGCCATGTGAGACAGATGAATGTCCATTTTCACAAAGAAATTTATATTGAATAAATGTATAAGACCATTCTAAAGTCATAGAACTAGTACAGCTAAGGCTTTAGAACTTCAAAATTATCATTCCCTTTCCTCATCATGGTAAAATGTCAGCTTCTTCCTCTTTCTGAAGCCCAGCACACACTATTGGCTGCACTCATAATAAATCCTTGTGGAGTGAAATGCATGTAGATGACCGTGAACAAAGAGATGGTTTTGAAAAAACATCCCAAAATTAAAATAGTAATGGTGGTTTTCTATGTGAGATAAAACAATTTCATAAGATTGGTATTATTTTGATCTATGCAGATGATAAAACTTTTACTGGACATTCAGAGATAAATACCAGATATATTTTCACACTATGAAGCTAACATATGCTTATATCAAAATTGTTCTAATACTTCAATGCCTTACTTATATTTTCATGGTCCAATTACAAAAATTATTATTGCAAATTGAATACAATTCCATTTTAACTGATCAGGGTGTTTGTGGGCTTCTTTTATAATATCAAAATGCCTGAATCTTAGTCATTGGAATTCATTCTCCCTGGACAAATGCATTCAATTGCCCAATGTGATTAGAGCACTGTCAAATGCACTTCAATTCTGAAATGTTTTTCCTCTGATTATACTTATCTTTGCAGATCTTCTATTACAAAGCTATAAGTACCAAAGATTTCTTTTTATTTACCATAAAGAATTTGAAAAAAAGAATGAGACCTAAATGTATCCCACGAATTAGACCTTTTTTTTTTTTTAATTTGCAATTTGGTGGGGAAATCTTTTAGTGTTCATTCTCTGTAGTGTTTTTTAATCTAAGAAATCAAAATATCCATTTAATAGGCAATTTAACAAATAGTGGAATAACTACCACTTAAATGGGAAAATATCTTGATTGTCTTCCAGAAATTTCAGGCAATATGATGACTATTTTAATGCATGTACTGTAATTGCAACTATATATGGCATAATTGCACTGTTACGATAAAAGAATTGTTAATGTTTCCGTTGATGGGAATTTTCATGCATAGTTGAAAAAAGACAATTTATATCTGAGACTTCAAAATGAAAAGTAAAGCTTATTTAAACATCAAAATTGAGCAATGAGGTAGACGGGCATGAGTTTAGGAACAAATGGATTTCTTAATTTAGTGCTAAAACAGAAAGACTCTCTCCCAGCTCTGATTTAGAATGTCTTTCATTTTTTCTCAGATTGTCCCTGGGTTCTCAGTTTCTGCATGTGGAAACAATTGCTAACACAGTGGGGTGTTTGTGAGGATTTAATAAGGACCCTTCTCCCTCTTAAATGCATCCCTTGATTATTTTCCCCCCCTTTCCAATCTGTTTCCCATGTTACAACTGCAAATGTTTTTTGGCTTTTTTCCCCCATTTCTTTAAAATGATGGTAAAGCATATATATAACCTAAAATTTGACATTGTAATCATTTTTAAGTGTAAGATTCTGTGTTAATTTTTTACATTCATGATATTAGACAACAATCACTACTATCTATTTTCAAAACTTGTTCAAAATATATTTCAGGACATTTCATGCTGTTCTTGATGCCCTTCAATATATGTCAGGAGTAGCAAGGCCATTGGTTGGGGTCCCCCTGGGACAGAGCAGGACAGTGCTAGGTTTTGAGAAAGTCAATTCCTAAGCAGGCTGATAAGAAATCCAGGGTCCCTGAGGAGGAGAAAGAGGTCTGGGGCTCTCAAGGAGGGGATAGGGCTCTGGAATTCTCAAGGAGGAGAAAAGGACAAACACTTTTTTCCTACATTCCTTGAAAAGAAGTGAGTGGAAGTGAAGTCGCTCAGTCGTGTCTGATTCTTGCGACCCCATGGGCTGTAGCCTACCAGGCTCCTCTGTCCATGGGATTTTCTAGGCCATAGTCCTGGAGGGGATTGCCATTTCCTTCTCCAGGGGATCTTCTCAACCCAGGGATCGAACCTGGGTCTCCTGCATTGTAGACAGATGCTTTACTGAGCCACCCTTAGTGAGGATTATATAACAAGGATGTATCCTACTTGAGGACATATTTCTCCTTCTTGAAAACCCTCTGACTAATCCTGTTATCTTAAAATGTATTTTATAGAGAAGAGTCTGGTAAGGTCTTTCTACTGTTCTAATCCTGTCATCTTAAAATGTAAATTGTGGGAGTGGCTCTGGTAAATTTTTGACAACCTTGAGACATTATTTTGGTTTATTGTAATAGCTAATTACTGAGATTGTGGCATCCAGTCCCATCACTTCATGGCAAATGGATGGGGAAACAATGGAAACAGTGGCTGACTTTACTTCTTGGGCTCCAAAATCACTGCAGATGGTGATTGCAGCCATGAAATTAAAAGATGCTTGCTTCTTGGANACTTGTAAAGGATATACTTCAAGAGGGAAACTGTGAACTATATGCCAATAAATAAGACAACTTAGACAAAATGGAAAAATTCCTTAAAAGATATGAAATAACAAATCTGACTCAAGAAGAAATAGACAGAAAAATTATACCTATAAGAAGTAAAGAGACTCAACTAGGTATCAAAACACTACCGACAAACAAAAGCCCAGACCCAGATGGCCTCACTGGTGAATTCCATCGAATAAAGAATTACCGTCAATCCTCAAATCCCCCCGACCCCCAGAAAAAAACAGGCTGAAAAACTACTTCCCAATTCATTTGACAAGGCCAGTATTACAGATCCATACCTCTTATGGGTATGAACACAAAAAGCCTCAACAAAATAATAGCAAATTGAATCCAGCAATACACAAGAAGACTTATATGCCATGACCAAGTGGGGTTTATCCCAGGAATGCAAGGTTGGTTTTTATATACAAAAATGAATATGTCATATCTATAGAATTAAAAAACCACATGATAATATCATAATAAATATCAACTGATGCAGAAAAAACATTTGACAAAATATAATGTCCTTTCATGACAAAATCATTCAACAAATTAACAAGGGAACTTCTCCAACCTGATCAATATACAAAAAGCCCAAAGTTAACATTATACATAATGATGAAAGACTGAACACTATCCCCAAAACCAGGAACAAATCAGACAGGGATGTCTGTTCTTGCATTTAACACTGCATTAAAAGTTCTAGCCAAGTGCTATTATGCAGGAAAAAGACGTAAAAGGCCACCAAATTGGAACGAAAGTAGAAAAACTCTCTCTCAATGATCTTACATAGAGAAAATCCTAAGGAATTCACTAAAAACAACTTATTTAAAACCTAATGAATTCGGCAAGGTTGTAAGCTACAAAATCAATATAAACAAACAAACAACTTCATTTACAACAGCATCAAAAAGAAAATATTCAGGAATAATCTTAATAAAGTACAAAATATATCTCTGAAAAGATTGTTAAAATAAAAACAAAGATCTAAATAAATGGAACAGCATTCCATGTTAACAAACTGGAAGACTTACTGTTGCGAAGATGGCCATACTATTTATGGCCATCTTTGCTTACTATGCAAGCAAACTGCAGACTCACCACAATCTCTATCACAATCACAGCTGGTTTCTTTGTAGAACTTGGCAAGCTGATTCTAAAATTCACAATGGAATTACAAGGGACTCCAAATAGCCAAAACAATATTGGAAAAGAGCAATTTCAATACTTACTAAAAACCAACAGTAATCAAGGGACGTACAACCATAAGTAGAGATATAGATATATAGAGATACAGATATCAATGGCACACAAATGAATATCCAGAAATAAATCTGTACATTTAGGGGGAAAAAAAAAGTCTCTCAAAAAATGGTGCTGAGATAACTGAATATCTACATACCAAGAATGAAGGTAGATCCCTACCACAAATCTTATATAAAACTAACTCAAAATGTATCTAAGAACAAAATATAAGGGCTAAACTCTTTGAAGAAACAGGAAAATAATCATGACCTTTGATTTAGCAATGAATTCTTAAATATGACACGAAAAACATGAACAACAACAAACAGATAAACTGGACCTCATCAATGTTAAAAACTTTCTCATTTCCTGCTTCAGGAGATCTTCCCAACCCAAGGATCAAACTCGCATCTCCTACATCTCCTGCATTGGCAGGTGGACTCTTTACTGCTGACCTACCTGGGAAGCTCACTATGTAGTATACTTGAAACTAACATAATATTGTATGTCAAATAAACAAAATTTTTAAATTGCAAATATTTTGTAACAAGGAACATGATCAAAAAACTGAAAAAGACTCTGACAGAAACTTTATATATTTGCAAATCATATATCTAATAAGGGCCTACTATCCACAATGGACAGAATTCTTACAACTCAACAATTAGACAACACAATTAAAAAGTGAGCAAAAGATCTGAATAGACATTTCTCCAAAGAAAAATACAAATGGCCAATAAGCACAAGAAAAAATGCTTACTTTTCAAGGAAATGCAAATCTAAACCACAATGAGATACCATTTCATACCCATCAGGGTGGCTAAAAACAAAAGGGCAGATAATAGGTGTTGTCAGAGATAGAAAGAAGCTGGAACCCTGTATACTGCTGGTGGAGATGTAAAATGGTACAGCCATTTTGAAAAAAAGTCTGGCAGTTCCTAAAAAGTTAAACATAAGTTACCACTTAAGTATATGCCCCGAAAAGTAAAAATATGCCCACACAAAAATTTATACAAACATATTTATAGCAACATTAATCATAATAGCCAAAAAGTAGAAAAGTTCAAATGCTCATCAAACTGATGAATGCTCATCAAACAAAATGTAGTAGCTCTATACAATTGAATACTGTTCAGTCACAGAAAGAAATGAAGAAATGACACCTGCCACAACAACAGAAGCAGAAGATATTAAGAAGAGGTGGCAAGAATACACAGAAGAACTGTACAAAAAAGATCTNAAAAAAATGAAAGCAACAAATGAGATTTATGGGGTAATATAAAATGTGCCACCATATGCTTAACAGGAGTTCCAGAAGGAGAAGAGAGAGAAAGAGAGAAGGGGATAAAAAACTATTTGAAGAAATTTTGACTGAAAACTTCCCAAACCTAAAGAAGGAAACATATATGCAGGTCTAAGAAGCACAGAAGGTAACAAATAAGATGAACCCAAACAGGTCCACACCAAGACATATCATAATTAAAACAGCAAAAGTTAAAGACAGGATTCTAAAGGCAGCAAGGGATAAACAAGAGAGTTAATTACAAGGGGACCTCCATAAGGCTATCAGCTGATTTCTCTGTAGAAATTTACAGGCTGGAAGGGGGTGGTATGATACATTTAAACTACTGAAAAGGAAAAACCTGCAACCTAGGATATTCTATCCAGCAGTATCATCATTTAGACTAGAAGGGAAGACAAAGAATTTATCAGACAAGCAAAAAACAAAAGAATTCAGCAATAGAACTGGGGAAACAGACTCTTGGAGGCCACCAACAAAACCTTGTGTGCACCAGGACCCGGGAGAAAGGAGCAGTGACCCCACAAAAGACTGACCCAGACGTGCCAGTGAGTGTCCAGGAGTCTCAGGCGGGGTGTGGGTTGGCAGTGGTCTGCTGCAGGGTTGGGGGCACTGTGTGCAGCAGTGCCTGCATGGGACATTTTGAAGGAGGTCACCACTGTCTTCATTACCTCCACTATAGTTTGGCCTCAGGTCAAACA
>SJYV01026460.1:101857-117025 GCA_006410875.1 Neotragus pygmaeus | reverse complement strand
TGGACATGAGTTTGAGTAAGATTTGGGAGTTGGTGATGGACAGGGAAGCCTGGTGTGCTGCAGTCCATGGGGTCACAAAGAGTTGGACATGACTGAGCGACTGAACTATACCCTAAAAGAAATCCTGAAGGATATTCTCTAAATGGAAAAGCAAGAACCTTTAGAAAAGGAAAAATCCCAGTAAGAAAGGTCAATATATAGTAGGGATTGAAGATCCCTTAAATAGCTAGTACGCTGACTGAAAAACAAAAAAATTGAAAAAACAACTATAACTACAATAAACAGTAAAAGGGTAAATGTGAAGATGTAAAATATGACATTGAAGACAATGTTGAGGAGGGCAGTAGAAAATGTAGATCTTTTAGAATGTGTCTGAATNGTACGCTGACTGAAAAACAAAAAAATTGAAAAAACAACTATAACTACAATAAACAGTAAAAGGGTAAATGTGAAGATGTAAAATATGACATTGAAGACAATGTTGAGGAGGGCAGTAGAAAATGTAGATCTTTTAGAATGTGTCTGAACTTAAATGCCTATCAGTTTGAAGCAGACAGATATAAATATGGGTCAAAAATATACGAATCCCATGTTGACCCCAAAATCTAAAACCTACAAGAGATACACAAAAACTGAAAAGAAAAGAACTTAAAACATATTACAAAAGAAAATCAAACCACAATGGGGAAATGAAAAAAAGAACAAGAGAACAACTGGAAAACAAGAAATAAAATGGCAGTAAGTATATCCCTATAATTTAAGTGCCAATGGACTAAATGCTCAATCAAAAGACAGAGGATTGGATTTTTAAAAAGATCCATCTATATGCTGTCTACAAGAGACTCAATTCAGGGTGGAAGATATACACAGGTTAAAAGTGAGACCATGGAAAAAGATATCCAGGCAAATGGAAACAGTAAGAAAACTGAGATAACAATATTCATATCAGACCAAATAGACTTTAAAACAAAGGCTACAGAAAAGAAAAAGGGCATTATATAATGATAAAGGGATTAATACAAGAAGAGGATATTCAACTCGCTAATATACATGCAATCAATACAGGAGAACCTAAACATGTAAAACAAATGCTAACAGACATAAAGGGAGAAATGAATATAGTAATAGTAGGAGACTTTAACATCTCACTGACATCAATGGACAGACCATCCAGATAAAAAGCAATAAGGCAACATAGATCCTAAGTGACACACTAGACTGGTTGGACTTAATTGATACCTACAGGATACCATATCTAAAAAAAAAAGAAAACATGCTTTTTAAGAGTGCATGAAACATTCTCCAGGATCAGTCATACATGAGGTCACGAAACAAACCTCAACAAATTTTATCATCTTTTCCAATCACAATGGCAAGAAACTAGAAATCAACTGAAAGACAAGAAAAGAACAAACGTGTGGAGAGTAAACAACATGCCAAGGAAAACCCCAATGGTTCAACAATAAAATCAAAAAGGAAATCAGAAAATACCTTAAGACGAAAATGAAAACACAACTTTTCAAAATCTATGGGATGCAGCAAACGCAATTCTGAGGGAAGTTCATAGTGATATACGTCTTTCCAAGAAACAAGAAAATTCTCAAACAACCTAACTTTCCACCTAAAAGAACAAGAAAGGGAACAAAGGCCAGAGTCAGCAGAAGGAAAAATCAGAGAGAAAATAAAATGAGATAAAAAAATAGAAAAGATGAAACTAAGAACTAGTTTCAAGAGCTAAAGTCTTTTTAAAAGAAACAATTGATAAACCTTTTGCCAGACTCACCAAGAAGAGAGAAGACTCACATGAAATAATAAAGAGGAGAAATAGCAATGCTATAGAAATTAAAAAAAAATCATTAAGTAAATATTATGAACAGTTATATGCCAACAAAATGGACAACCTAGAAGAAATGGACAAATTTCTAAAAACAAACAGCCTGCCAAGACTGAGCCAAGAAGAAACAGATAATTTGACTAATTATTGAACAGACTAATAATCACTGGAAGTGAAACAGAATCCACAATAGTAATAATAAAACAACGCAAAACTCCCTACAAACAAAAGTCCAGGACTGGACTGCTTCACTGGGGAATTCTACCAAGCATATGGAGAACTTCAGTTCAGTTCAGTTGCTCAGTTGTGTCTGACCCTTTGCGATCCCATGAATCACAGCACGCCAGGCCTCCCTGTCCATCACCAACTCTCAGAGTTTACTCAAACTCATGTCCATCCAGTCGGTGATGCCATCCAGCCATCTCATCCTCTGTCATCCCCCTCTCCTCCTGCCCCCAATCCCTCCCAGCATCAGGGTCTTTTCCAATGAGTCAACTCTTCACATGAGGTGGCCCAAGTATTGGAGTTTCAGCTTTAGCATCACTCCTTCCAATGAATGCCCAGGACTGATAGCCTTTAGAATGGACTGGTTAGATCTTGTTGCAGTCCAAGGGACTCTAAAGAGTCTTCTCCAACACCACACTTCAAAAGCATCAATTCTTCAGCGCTCAGTCTTCTTCACAGTCCAACTCTCACATCCATACATGACCACAGGAAAAACCATAGCCTTGACTAGATGGACCTTAGTCGGCAAAGTAATGTCTCTGCTTTTGAATATACTATCTAGGTTGGTCATAACTTTTCTTCCAAGGAGTAAGCGTCTTTTAATTTCATGGCTGCAGTCACCATCTGCAGTGATTTTGGAGCCCAAAAATATAAAGTCTGACACTGTTTCCACTGTTTCCCCATCTATTTCCCATGAAGTGATGGNGTTGGTCATAACTTTTCTTCCAAGGAGTAAGCGTCTTTTAATTTCATGGCTGCAGTCACCATCTGCAGTGATTTTGGAGCCCAAAAATATAAAGTCTGCCACTGTTTCCACTGTTTCCCCATCTATTTCTCATGAAGTGATGGGACCGGATGCCATGATCTTTGTTTTCTGAATGTTGAGCTTTAAGCCAACTTTTTCGCTCTCCTCTTGCACTTTCATAAAGAGGCTTTTTAGTTCCTCTTCACTTTCTGCCCCATAAGGGTGGTGTCATCTGTATATCTGAGGTTATTGATATTTCTCCCTGCAGTCTTGATTCCAGCTTGTTTCTTCCAGTCCTGCGTTTCTTATGATGTACTCTGCATATAAGTTAAGTAAGCAGGGTGACAATATACAGCCTTGACGTACTCCTTTTCCTCTTTGGAACCAGTCTGTTGTTCCATGTCCAGTTTGCTGATGGATGCTAATACAGTAGTGTCTTACTGGTCCCCGGGGACTCCCTGTGCACGTGTCTTCTGGAGGGGTGGTGGCAGTAGCACTTGGGAGGGAGCTCTTGGGTCAGGCAAGTTGATGGTGCCCCTCACTCCATGTCACACCACATAGTAGGTGGCCATCTTCTCTCTTTTCCTACGAATTTGACCCTTCACTGGGCACTGCCAGAGGGCACTGGCTCTGCTAAGATGGGGGTACCTATGTAGAACAGTTCTGGAAGCCAAGAGGTCAGACCCAGGATACATGAGAGCTATACATTGATTGTAGCTGCCGTGGATGTGCTGTGAATATTTGTGGATCCTTTGGTAAGACAGCTAGTAATATAATACTCCTCTTCTTGATTGCTTCCCTAAACTGCTGGCTGAATGGTCCTGTGGGGTTGGTTAGAGCTGAAGGGGCCCAGCTGGAAAGCAGGGCCTTCTGTCTCCATGTCGATTGCAATCTCTTGAGCTGATTTTGAATGTTCGTGATATGTGCCACAACCGTGACATCTGCTCAAAGGAGCAGGAAGAACTACAAGGAGTGCTTCTTAAAAATACCACTAGCCAGACTTCAGTTGCCTCACACTCACCCAAATTCGCTGTCAGCGGCTTCACTGGTTTCCCCACCTCTCGACTCTCTTCGTCTCAGATCCATCCTGAAAATCATTTAACAGCCTAGTTCCTCTTCCTAAACACTACTTACGTCAAATACTCATCACACAGCAACGCCCAGTGGCTCCGCAGGGCCTGCTAGATGTGCACTGAACCCCTCAACCTGTCTTCAGGCTCCTTGTGATTCACCATCATTTTTCTATCTTTCCTGCCTGCCCGACTTTTCTTCCAGTCTCTTCCTGTCTTCTGAAATCTTTCCTGACTCATCCAGATTTACATTTGTGTCTTATTCTACCAGAGAGATTATAAACTTCTTTTCCTTCCTTTTTTAAGTTTACTTACTTTTGGCTGCACTGGGTCTTCATTGTTGTGTGGGCCTTTCATTGCTGTGGCTTCTCTCGTTGTAGAGCATGGTTTCTAGGCTGGGTAGGGCTCCAGTAATTGTGGCCCATGGGCTTAATTGCTCCGGGGCATGTGGGATCTTCCTGGACCTGGGAAGACCCGTGTCCCCTGCATTGGCAGGTGGATTCTTAACGACTGGACCACTTGGGAAGCCCTATAAATTTTTTAAGTACTAGGATCACAGGCATCCTTGAGTAACCTCCTTAGTGCACAGCACAGAGCATGGCACATTGTAAGTACACAGGAAATGCTTCTTGATTTGATTTAATTTAACAAGTAATTTTGTTGCATGGTAAGGGGCTTCAAGGAGAAGAAAAGAATGAAGTAAAGATAATCCTTTTAAAACTAACATGTATATTGAGATATCTGTGCTAGGTAAAGTATGTTCTAAATAACATTTTCTTGATTAATTTTCCTCAGCTACTCCCCTGACCCCTTCCCACCTGGCAGGGTTGTTGCAGAGCAGAGCGATACACATGGAAGCCTAGGGCTTCCCATTCTCCCTTCTGACAGTGCCCAGATCTCTGCACCGTCCAGTGTTCTCTCAGTGCCCGCTCTGTGTGGGGACCACGTGGCCTTATCCTCCAGGAGTTTGCAATGGAGCTTCCATCAAACATCCCTGGTTCTGTCCTTGAGTAGTTCTTCACATCAGTGCTGGCCAGCGGTTAGCAACAGCAGGCTCCCACCCCATCCCCATATCTGTATACCACACACAGGCACTACTCATCTTTAGGTAAAGTCGCTCAGTTGTGTCCGACTCTTGGCGACCCCGTGGACTGTAACCTACTAGGCTTCTCCATCCATGGGATTCTCCAGGCAAGAATACTGGAGTGGGTTGCCATTTCCTTCTCCAGGGGATCTTCCTGACCCAGGGATCGAACCTGGGTCTTCCGCATTGGAGGCAGACACTTTAACCTCTGATCCACCAGGGAAGCCCGGGATTGGAGTAGTAACACTAAATTACTATCTAGCATCCTGTGTGTTTTATTGTGAGCCCTCCTCCCTTCCTAGAATGTAAGCTCCAGGAGTTCAGAAATAGTGTCTCATTTATTGCTATCACCTCAGCTCCTAGAACAGTGCTTGGTACATGGTTAGCACAAATATACATTTATTGAATGATGAAGGTATTGTTGAATTCTTTTTCCTTGAGGTCCAGCAGCATTATTAATTTGTATGGCTCTGTTAAGGATTGTTTTCATATAGTATTCATTTATCCACTCATTCATTTATTCACTCATTCATTTATTTGGTCTTTAACCACATGCTAATCCCTAAATGCTATTGGTAGAGAGTATATTATAGAGAAATGATCTTACAAGGTTTACAATCTAGTCTCTGCCAAGAAGAGAAATGAAGTTGAATCTTTCATAGGTTAATTCCCAAACTCAATAGATGAACAAGTAAGATAGAGTTCAACTGGTTTGTGTTGCCTTATGTTCTGTTTTTTGCCACAGACGTTACCTGGAGAAGCTGGCCCAGGGCAGGGCTGAGAGTGCTGACAGGATGGTGCAGGAAACTGGGCAGCCCCCAGTGCCGAGGGGAGGGACGGAGACTGTCAGGCCCTGGGCTCGTGGCGGAGTGGGTCAGGCTTGTCACCTCCTTTGCAAGGCAGTGTCATGGAGTTTGAGAGCACTTGGGCTCAGGTCCTACCCCTGCTATGTGTCCCTGGACACGGTCTTAATCTGTGTGCCTCCGTTTTCTCTGTAAAATAGGAGTAGCAGTGACCTGCCTCACCTTCCAGCACTGTGGAGGGTGAACGAGTCACCACATGGGAGACTCTCTGAACAGTGCCTGGGACTGAGATAGGTGTTTGATGCTATAAGCGCTATTACTTAGCTGTTAAGCATTTTTTTTTCCTTATGCAATAATCTAAAAAAGAAAACAGAAAAGCAATTTTTCATAGTTTGAATGGAAAAACAGACTCAGAGATCTGTCTTTCTGAGTCACAAGGAGGGAAATGGAGCTCCTCAGGCCTAGAATTTACTTAGACTTCAGAGCATTTCTTCGGTTTGAGTGGGGCTTGAAAACTAGAGAGAGAGCATCTCTTTTACAGATAATAGCATTCCAGTATTTGTTTTTCTTTTATAAAATGCCTATCCTTTTAAGAATGTTGTATGGGAAGAAGAGGAAAAAGAACCTTAAGAGATAAGGTTGCAGAGCTCATAAGGCTAAGTGTCCTTCCATTGTCAGGGGGTATTTGGATGTCATTCCTTGCCTCACCCTTGGATTCCTCATTACTTGAGCAGGATTAATCGTATCACTCCTCCTCAGAATCCAGGCTCAGCCATTCCCAGGATGCTCCTGAAATTAATGAAATTATTCACTCAGTCGTGTCTGACTCTGCGAACCCATGGACTGTAGCCTACCAGGCTCTTCTGTCCATGGGATTTTCCAGGCAATAGTCCTGGAGTGGATTACCATTTCCTTCTCCAGGAGATCTTCCCAACCCAGGGATCGAACCTGGGTCTCCCATATTGTAGACAGATGCTTTACCATCTGAGCCACCAGGGAAGTCAAGGTTCTATAAGCTACCAGATGAATGGCATATCTGTTTTGAGCCTTAAAAGAATGTTGGACAGGGAGTCAGAACACCTTGTTTCTGTGAACATCTTGAACGTTTATGAGCTGAGCGATAATTAGGCAAGTCATCTGACCTCTCTGAGCCTTTGTTTCCTCATCTCTACAACAGAGAACAACTTCTTTCTCAGATTACCACAGAGTCAGTATTTCGGAAGTTGTATGGTGCTGAACAGTAACCAGTAAGGAAAAAACAGTGGCAGATAAGCATTCTGTGATCCAAACAGAACAATGGAAATGTCCGCTTTTCTGTTTGGGGCTGTGGACTTTGGTCTGACTTCCTCTGCCCTGCTTGGGTTACCAGTTAACATGTATGATTCAGTTAAGTAGGGTTGCCTGTCTCTTTCACTCTCCATTCCTGCAGAGAAGGAGAATTAATGACTGATAAAAGGGATAGGAATCTCAATATCAGGAAGGGACTAGATTTTGGATCTTCTGAAAAACCACTGTGGTCCAGGTAACATGCTATCTGTCTTGGAGTCGCTGAGTGCGAATGGACTCTGGCTGGGGCCTGTGAGCCCAGTGTTACCTCTAGGTCCTCTATTTGTTTAGATCCTCAGCACCCAGGACAAGTGAAGTGTCCCCAGGCTCTGTTAGCAAAGAGCTCTTGAACTTTTTAAGTATCCGTTTTCAGCTGTTTGGCTTGTATGTCTATGCACTTGAGATGGCCAGCATTGATGGGGAACAAGCACCCTCTAGTTTTCCACTGTCCCCAGTCTGCCTAAATTTAATAGAAAAACATTTAAAAAGCTAAGTTGTGCCTGCAGCTTTTCTACACTTACAGATGCAGTCATGAGGTCTAGGGGGCAATTGGGAGCCTGCAAATGTCTCTGGAAACCTCCATGTGTCCATATCTTCTTGCTGACTAAAATCAGATCTCATGGCTGCAGGTCGAATGCAGAGAACCCAGAGGAATGACAATCACTGACACATAGCGAACAGATTAGTGGGAGAAAGGGGCCCGGGCTCCTCGGCCCTGGTGTGCTATACTGCTGCTCCGTTGGAGACGCCTGCAGGCTCAAGCTAAATACACATCTTGCTCGTATTACATCTTGTCCAAGTAAGATTTTCCATTACCACAACATAAGAGACGTTGAGGGCACCATGACTGCTAAAACCCTGCAAGACTGGTTGTCTGTGCTTAGTGTCGCCGGGGTCAGCAAATCAGCAGCCGAGGATTGCTTGTTACGGTTGCATTCTTTTCCTCAGCTGGCACTCAGTGAGGTCTGATTCTGTGCAAGTCTCACCTGCTCCACATTCACTTGATGATCAAATCCTGTTGATCTTGCTGGACTTTTTCCTCTTTATTCCCTTTGTCACTTACATTAATTCAGCTTCTTACCAACTTTCACCTGAGCCATTGCAGCAGCCTCCTGGTATTCCTGCCTCCAGTCCTTCCCCCAGGTGTATGGTTCGTACTTGCCAGGTTACTTCTCAAAAACAAATCTATGCAGGGGCTTCCCTGGTGGTCCAGTGGTTAAGAATCTGCCTGCCAGCGCAGGGAACACTGTTTTGATCCCTGGTGCAGGAAGATCTCACATAACTTGTATGCCGCAAGTACTGAGCCCCCAAGCTGCAACTACTGAAGCCTGACCACCTAGAGCCCATGCTTCGCCATAAGTGAAGCCACTGCAAGAAGCCCGTGCACCGCAATGAAGAGTAGCCCCCACTCCCTGCAGCTAGAGAAAGCCCGCGCACAGCAAAGACGAAGTGCAGCCAAAAGTAAAAATAAATTAATTAAAAACACAAAAAAGAACAAGTCTATCCAATAGCACAGGGAACTATATTCGATATCTTGTAATAACATAAAATGGGAAAAGAATCCAAAAAAGAATTAAATATAATTATCCATATTTATGTATGTATGAGTCACTTTGCTGTACACCTGAAACTAACACAGCTTTGTAAATCAACTATACTTCAATAAAACAACAATAACAGCAGATCTCTCCATGCAGCTTCCCTGTGCTTAGAACTCTTCTTTGTTTTTTCTTCATGTGGCATTCAGGGCCATTTACAGTTAGACATAAAGTGCCTTTCCAGCTCCACCTTCTTCTTCCCATCATGAGCTCTTTGTTACAGATTTTCCTCTGAGGATGCTGTAGTTGTTCAGCTCTTTGTGACTTTACACATGCTATTCTTTGTCTGAAAAGTACCGATCCCTCTTCATGCTTTAATACCCAGTGTAATAAATATTATTTCATCTCTGAAGCCTTTGAGTCCCCAGACACCCCATTGCCGTTTTTAACCGATGGTATGCTGTTCCAGTCGTTTGTTCTCACAGGTCTTTCACATGAGATTACGAATTTCTTGAGGACAGGTACTGGGTTTTACCTGGTTTCATCTTATATACCCAGCATGCCTAAAATATGGTAGGCACTCAGTATATATTTATCAAACATGTTGAAGGCAACGAAGAATTCTGCATTCAGACAGCTTATGGTCTAGCAAGGAATATAAATTGCTTCATGACACTACAGCTCAGAATCGAGAAATACCATGAGAGGTTTTAATAAATACATATACATGGTTAAGTCACAGATTGAAATTCTTGTGTGGGAAGATAATTGGAATTATCTTTTATTGTGGTGAAATACATATGTTATTTATCATTTTAACCACTCATAGATAGGTATACAATTCAGTGGCATTAGATACAGTCACAATGTTGGGTAATCGTCACCACTGTCTATCTAGCCCCCAAATTTCTTCATCATCCCTAGTAAAAACTCCATGCCCATTAAGTAAGTCCCCCATTTCCACTCTGCCCAGGTCGTGGTAACCTCTGTTCTACTTTCTGTCTCTATGAATTTGCCTGTCTTGGGTACCTCCTATGGGGGAATGATACATTATGTGTCCTTCTGTGTCTGACTTATTTCACTAGGTATAATGTTTTCAAGGTTTGTCCATTGAAACTGGAGCCTATTATACAGAGTGAAGTAAGCCAGAAAGAAAAACACAAATACAATATACTAACACATACATATAGAATTTAGAAAGATGGTAACGATAACCCTATATGCGAGACAGCAAAAGAGACACAGATGTATAGAACAGNAGCCTATTATACAGAGTGAAGTAAGCCAGAAAGAAAAACACAAATACAATATACTAACACATACATATAGAATTTAGAAAGATGGTAACGATAACCCTATATGCGAGACAGCAAAAGAGACACAGATGTATAGAACAGTTTTTTGGAGTGTGTGGGAGAAGGCGAGGGTGGGGTGATCTAAGAGAAAAGCACTGAAACATGTATATTATCATATATGAAACAGATCTCCAGTCCAGGTTCGATGCATGAGACAGGTTACTCAGGGCTCGTGCACTGGGATGTCCCAGAGAGATGGGATTAGGAGGGAGGTGAGAGGGGGGGTTCAGGATGGGGAACACATGTAAACCCATGGCTGATTCATATCAATGTATGTCAAAAACCACTACAAAATTATAAAGTAATTAGCCTCCAACTAAAATAAATGAAAAGAAAAAAACAAGGTTCATCCATATTATAGCATATATCAAAATTTTATTCCTTTTTATGGCTGAGTAATATTCCATTGTAGGTATATACCCTTTTTGTCTATCCATTCATCTGTTGATAAACACTTTGTTTCCATCTGTTGGCTAGTGTAAATAATGTTGATATGAACATTGGTATACAAATATCTGTTGCAGTCTCAAGTCTCAGTTCTTTTGGATATATAGTGAGGAGCGGAATTACTGAGTCATTGGGCTTTGCTGGTGGTGCAGAGGTTAAAGCGTCTGCCTGCAATGTGGGAGACCTGGGTTTGATCCCTGGGTTGGGAAGATCCCCTCCTGGAGAAGGAAATGGCAACCCACTCCAGTATTCTTGCCTGGAGAATCCCATGGACGAAGGAGCTTGGTGGGCTACGGTCCACGGGTCGCAAAAAGCTGGACACGACTGAGCGACTTCACTTTCACGGTAGTTCTATGTTTAACCTTTTGAGAAGTCACCAAACGATTTTCCATAGCAGCTGTACCATTTTACATTCCCACCAGTAATGCATGAAAGTTCAAATTTTCCTGCATCCTCATCAATGCTTGTTATTTTTCTTTTAAAAAAATTATAGCCATCCTAGTAGGTGTAAATGGAATTATCCTTTGTTTATGCTTTAGATAATTGTCTTGATAACTGGTTTTAATTTGCTTATTGGCCATTAGCAACCACTGAAAAATTAAGCAGTTTTCACTTTCCAAATCTTGTATTTAATGACAGAAAACCAATGCGTTAGCTCTTGTTTACAGAGCATAAGTCCTTTCTTCAATTTGGAAATATAAGCAGAAACTCACTTCTTAAAAAGTTTCCTAATTACTCTTCTATAGCACTTGGGATAGAGCAGGTAGGGATCAAAGGTCTGTTAATGTTTAATCTGTTCACATCACAGAGTTAATTGGCTGTTATCTTGTTAGCATGAGAAAGAAAAACTTCAGTCGCCCACTTGATGTTTTCTTACCCTGGTAACCACAAAATTCTTTCTCTGAATTTCAATCACAAACTCCTTTTTACTTCAAACTGCTTGTGTATGCATTTTGGTTCCAATTCTAGAACTCTAGCAGATGGTAGTAATAGAACTAGCAGTGGTCTTGAAACTTGTTTCAGTGGAAGAGATTGCTTTGAGAGAGGTATGGAGTTTCAGAGGTGATGTGAAAACAGACTAAAGGAACAGGAGTTGGACGTCCTCAGGCTAGAGTAGAACTGTGTTTGCAAACCATGAAAGCAGCAGCAGCATGTATCAGAGTTATTCAACGCCTTCCCAAATCTTCATACTCAGGAGATTATCTTAAAATTGGTAAAGTGCCTGGGTATCAATAATATAAGAGGTAATCATAACAGGAAATACTATATTGATTCATTTTGCAGACGTGTGCTGAGCAGTGTGCTGAGCAGTGTGGCCATCTTTGCCCTCGGGGAGTTTGCAGTCTAATGCAATGAATGGGTGGGGGGGGGCAACTTGTAAACAGATTATTAAAATAATACAGTAAGTCTTCCTGATAAAAATATTAACAGAAAACTATTTTTTTTCTATAAAGTGGGGACAGTAAACACCCCCTTTTAGGATTACTGTGATGATTAAAGAAATAGCACATACAAAGTTTTTAATACAGTTGCTGGCACATGGCAAGCATTCAGCAAATGTTAGGTAAATGTTATCATTATGGAGAAGTTTTATTGAGTTGATGATTGACAGTATATCCATTGATTGCACACAACAGAGACCACAGCTAATTTAAACAAACAAAGGCTTATTGGGGGCTAACTGAGGCTGACAGGATGGAAAGGACCGTTTAGCAACAGGCCCCAGGTAGGAAAGATACAAGGGAGCTCAGGGATCCTAGTGTTAGCAATAGGAAGTTAGTATCCTCTTTGGGATGATCCAGCTTTAGCTGTCTTTTTATCTTTGGATGTTTCTAGTCAGAAACAAGAGTCTGATTAGATTAGCTTAGATTCTGGGCCCTGTCTCTGTCTGTGATGAGGAAACAAAGTTCTAGGATCTGCAGCCTACTAGCTCATGGAGTGGGAGAGGAGTAGGAACGCCCCAGGGAAGGGATACAGAAAGGATGAATGATGTTCATTCAGGTAGTATCAGATACTTCCAAGATCTGCTGATCCATTGAGGCTGATGACATAAGCCGTGAGGCCGACCCACGGAATAGCCTCTTGAGTATTTCTGTTGGCCATAGAATCAACTGTCCTGCCTTATGACCGGTGCCAGCACAGTGTGATCATTCCTATCTGACATTCTTCATTGAAATTTATCTGGTTTCCTCATGTTTATTCTTAAGTACTGTAGCTAAAACAAAAGACTCGACTATTACAATAATAGAGGAAGGAAAACTTTCGGAGCTTTGTAGACTGCATTTCTTTTGATATATTCAGTTATGATTATCCCTATCACACTTCTCAGCTCGTGATCAGGAATTTGTTCTGGGTCTTAATTATGACTCCATAGTCAGACCCTCCTTCATCCTGTTATTTTGTCCTAGATGTGCTACTGTGCATTTGACCTTGTTGAGTCTCGTCTTGTTTGTAAGATGATTTTTCAACCCTTCGGAGTCATTTCCATTTTACTTTTGTTTTCCAAAGTACTGAAATTAGCAGTTGGAGCTTTTTGCTTATGTGATTCTCCATTTCTGACATGACTCATCAGATGCAGAAAGGTGTGACAACTGGAGAGAAGACGCTAGATTTAGGTACCAGCTGTCTGAGATAAAAGTTCCAGCCCTGACTGCTAACACACAAGCAGGGTGTGACTTTGGGGCAAGTTACTTTAACATCTTTGAGCTTCTGTTTCCTTGTTGATAGATTCAGGACAACAATCAGGCTATGAGATCTTGGGGGGCAAGGTTATTATGGTTGTGAGGCACAAATAAGATCACACATATGAAAACATTGTCAAATCAAATGTGATGTATGTTCATCATTGCTGCCTCCACTATCATAATTATGAGCAGTACAGAGAGGGCCTACCCCCACCCCCGAATTGTTTCCTTTAGGGTGTCGTGCTATCAGTGCTGTTGTTAAAAGAGCCACTCTTTGAAGCCAGTGTTGATACCTCTATCAATATGCATGAGACATATTGAGAGAGACATCATATCAATATGCATGAGACATAGAAACTTCAGATATTAGAGATTACGGCTATCTTTGTCTTATCTTGTGTGTCTTGATATGAAAGAAAATTAACTTGGCATGATAGTTTGATCTTCCCAGGACCTTACTGTACCTCATCAGCTTCTTTTCAGGGTGATTGCGGGCTTGTGGATGTGTTTGAATGCCTTGTCAAGAGAGTAAATGACTGTAACTTCCACAGACAGCCATCTCTTGCTTTGCTGTTTTCCATGTCTGAGGAAAAGGCTCCTGTACTTTGTAACCATTCAGAATTTAATATTGAGAAATTCACAGCTTTGTTTTTTGGAACATTAGCAAGCTATACGGATCTTGAATATTCAGATCCCAAGCAGTAAAACTGGGACTTTCAAAACACACAAATAAATAATAAGGAAAAATATGTTTGAAGGCATTTCAATGTAGCAAGCTTCTCTTTGTGCATTAAACATTTGAAATTGTTTATTAAGATAAGATGTAAGGATTATCTCTTGCCATGTTTAGGTTGGTTTTTCATCACAACTGGCACATGCTATACTCAAATGTTCACATTACTTTAAAAAAAAAAGGAAAAGAAAATGTCCATCTTTTATTATTTTTCCTTTTCTTCTTGGTCTTAACACAGTTTTCTCTGGACCTACTGAATGCACACACAACACACAGAGTTTTATTTGTTGGATTTTGTGATCATTGCTAAAAGATCTTCAGTAGATCTTTCATTTATAATGCAAATGAGTTACATGCACATGTGTATTTGGTCTCTCCATGTGCCCTTGTTTTCACTGTTTCTGTGTATTTCTTATAATATTGCACAGTCAACTCATTTCTAACATTAGATAGGCTGATGTTCAGTGCACATTAGCCTATTGCCATGCAATGACTATAGCCATGGTGTTGACATTGCCAAGTGTTGCTGCTGTCATTACTAATCCCTAGAAAGACAACTGAAACTTGACTTGCCATCTTTTGTGCTGCGGTGGAAAATTCTGAGAGAGATGGGAATACCAGACCACCTAACCTGCCTCTTGAGAAATCTGTATGCAGGCCAGGAAGCAACAGTTAGAACTGGTCATGGAACAACAGACTGGTTCCAAATAGGAAAAGGAGTACATCAAGGCTGTATATTGTCACCCTGCTTATTTAACTTCTATGCAGAGTACAAACGCTGGACTGGAAGAAGCACAAGCTGGAATTAAGATTGCCGGGATTAATATCAATCACCTCAGATATGCAGATGACACCACCCTTATGGCAGAAAGTGAAGAGGAACTAAAAAGCCTCTTGATGAAAGTGAAAGAGGAGAGTGAAAAAGTTGGCTTAAAGATCAACATTCAGAAAATGAAGATCATGGCATCCGGTCCCATCACTTCATGAGAAATAGATGGGGAAACAGTGGAAACAGTGTCAGACTTTATATTTTTGGGCTCCAAAATCACTGCAGATGGTGACTGCAGCCATGAAATTAGAAGACGCTTACTCCTTGGAAGAAAAGTTATGACCATATTTAAAAGCAGAGACACTACTTTGCCGACTAAGGTCAGTCTAGTCAAGGCTATGGTTTTTCCTGTGGTCATGTATGGATGTGAGAGTTGGACTGTGAAGAAGGCTGAGCACCGAAGAATTGATGCTTTTGAACTGTGGTGTTGGAGAAGACTCTTGAGAGTCCCTTGGACTGCAAGGAGATCCAACCAGTCCATTCTGAAGGAGATCA
>SJYV01026460.1:25520-101848 GCA_006410875.1 Neotragus pygmaeus | reverse complement strand
GTATGGATGTGAGAGTTGGACTGTGAAGAAGGCTGAGCACCGAAGAATTGATGCTTTTGAACTGTGGTGTTGGAGAAGACTCTTGAGAGTCCCTTGGACTGCAAGGAGATCCAACCAGTCCATTCTGAAGGAGATCAACCCTGGGGATTTCTTTGGAAGGAATGATGCTAAAGCTGAAACTCCAGTACTTTGGCCACCTCATGAGAAGAGTTGACTCACTGGAAAAGACTCTGATGCTGGGAGGGATTGGGGGCAGGAGGAGAAGGGGATGACAGAGGATGAAATGGCTGGATGGCATCACGGACTCGATGGACGTGAGTCTGAGTGAACTCCGAGAGATGGTGATGAACAGGGAGGCCTGGCGTGCTGCAATTCATGGGGTCACGAAGAGTCGGACACGAATGAGCGACTAAACTGAACTGAACTGAACTGATAGCCTTACATTGAATTTGATACATTATTTATCCTTTGGTGAGCAATTCTAGGCACCCTTTATCATTCTTCCATTCTAATAAATTCTTATTAGCCTGCTACTGTTAGCAGCTTTGCCTCAGTAGCCTTAACATTTATTATTACCTTCATGCTCATCAGTTCTTGTGTTGACCTTGCTAACTTTCTTTCATTCTCCTCTCCTGCACCATAATTATACGTTTCCCCCTAGTTTACCCAGGAATGGGGCGTAGCTTTTACTGGAGATGTCTGATGTATTAATATAGTAATTGGCCACTGATCACCCATCTGGTAGCCCACTCCTAGCTACCTTGGTAATTGGGAATATCTGAGTTGTTTTTACCCACAACCGTAGCGGCACTAGTGGTAAAGAGCTTGCTTGCCAGTGCAGGAGACACGAGACATGGGATTTATTCCTGGGGCAAAAAGATCCCCTGGAAGAGGATTTAAAATGGCAAACTCACTCCAGTATTTTGGTTGAAAAATTCAGTGGACAAGAAGAGCCCGGCGGGCTGCACTCCATGGGGTTGCACAGTCGGACACAACTAAGTGGCTAAGCACACACACAGCACACACACAGGGTAGCTTTTAGCCCCACGTCTACGGATAACCCGGGATTTAGGGCACGTGGGTGGGCAGCCGCCTTATTTATGGTGTTTGTTCCAACATAGGTAAGCATTGAAGTCGAACTGCCCTGTATTTTAATCCTGACCCACTATTTCCTAGCTGTATAGCCTTAACCTTCCCAGATAACAGTTTCCTCTTCTCTCTAAAGTGGGCATAGTTAATAGCACCTATCTCAGTCATTGGGAAAGACTTAGTGAGCTTATGAGTATGAAGCTCTTATCCTGGTTCTTGGCATGTGGTAAACAGTGAATTATGGGGACTGTTCCTGAGATGCTTTTGTAGCACCTGTAGACTGGGGAGAGAGGAGGCTCTTTAGAAGACATCATTTGTAAGCTAAGTCTTAGAGGATAAGAAGGAGTTAGCATCCCTGTGGATAAAGAAAGGAGGATTCCTGGCAGCAGTATGCTTGAGACCCAGGAGAGAACATGACATGTTTGTGGAAATTGCACATTGTTTACTCTGACGGAGGGTGAGATAGAAGTAGGGAGACGGGAGGAGGTGAGGCAGGAAAGACGACCAAGAACAGATCACTAGGAACCTTACAGAGCTCACGGAAGAGTTTCAACTTGATCTCTCATCAGTCCCTCCATCATCAGTTCCTCCATTAAGCAGCCACATAAATGTCTTTAAGAGCAGCGACAGGGAAAAGGGGAAAGAGGGCAGCAAACTGGCCTCAGACGAACTGGCATCTCTTTAAAGCAAATATTCCTCCTTGAGAATACTACATTAATTAAGCATGTGCCTTGCAGGATTCATTATTGCTTTACTTGTGTTCCCTGTTGGTTGTCTCATTCATTAATCTGCTGATTAGTAACCCTGAACTCTTGTCCCCCATGCCCCACCACCATTTTTGCATTGCCTTTTTAATATACTGTGCTGTTCCCCCGGGACGTAAACTCCAGGACCCGTCCCTGGCCTGCTCATGTTTGTTTTCTTTGCCCCTTGTGCCTGCCTCTGCTGTAACATTTGTAGTATGTGTTAAGTAATCCTTAAGGTAACATTTTTATTATGTCATAAAAAGTGCATGGCAAATATATTATAACTCATGGACTTTGTTTAAAAATGAACGGATAATTTATTGAGTGTGTTACATGAGCCTCGCTCCCCTCCCCATTTCAGCTGAGACTTGCTGCTCATTTAGCCTAGCCTCCTATCGAGTGCTCCCACCCTGTGACATGCTAGGAAAGCAGACCCATGGTTGGCTAGAAGTGACATCATAGTTTATGTACTCAATAAAGATTTAATTAAGTCATTACAGGAATTGCAGTCATCATTTAACCCTCTGATTTCTTCTATTTCGTTTATTATTAAACATTCAGTAATAGCAGTCACCAAATCCTGATGGCTTATAAAATATCTGCATGAATTTTAATAGCTTAAATAAATGGGAAAATATGAGTAACTGATATAAAAGGAATCTTTTCCTTGTGGTGGTGCTGTATGTATGGGTTTTTATAAAAAAGCAAAGCATTATGGAAAGGAGAAGAGTTTTAATAAGACAACGACCCAGCATTAGCTGGAGAGAGTTTCTCATCTGATTTGTCTGTGCATGCGCAGGGTGTTCCATATGGAATTATCTGGCAGTGAGGACCTGCACACCAGCAGACAAAAGCTTAACTGAGGGAATAAGGCAGCAGAGGTTCTGGTGTTGTCTGTGCTCAGTTGCTCACTCAGGTCTGACTCTCTGTGACCCCATGGACTGTAGCCCACCAGGTTCCTTTCTCCATGGGATTCTCCAGGCAAGAATACTGGAGTGGGTTGCTATTGCCTTCTCCAGGGAATCTTCCCAACCCAGGGATTGAACCTGCTGAGCCACCTGGGAAGCCTCAACAGAGGTTCACCAGAGGGAATATCCAGCCCCCTTGGGCTGCTGGGTTGGTTAGAAGGGCCCTGCAGGGCGAGTCCAATAGTTCAGGAAGCTGCTGTCACTTACCCTCACCTGTTGCCTGCAGATCATGTGTCTGCACTGATGGAGCTTCCACCCTCTTCCAGGAAGGGCCCTTTTCATGATCTAATCTTGCCTCAGTGATGAGATCTAAAAACAATTCCTAGCTGTGGCAGCTTATAGGTCACCAGAGTTAGAATAGAGAACCAGGAGGTAGAGGATCCTTGCTCATAACTAATTGGATTCCTCCTCTCCATCCCTTCTGGGCAGTAATGGGCCAGAACTCAGGTGTGCATCCCAAGAGGAGAAAGGATGTCTGTATGTAAATAAGCCTATTGGAAAGCAGGAATTGAAATTTGTATGTTAATATGTTGGTATTCTCTGGAAATGCCTTGCACATGGTGAAATCAGTTCTAATCTTGGCTCCGAGACTAAGTTGATGTGGGACTTGGGGGGCAGAGTCTCTTCCCCTTTGGGGTCTTAGTTCACCATTTCCTCAAAGGGATGAGCAAGGTGACATCTGAGGGCCCTTCCAGCTCTAAAGCTGACTGGTTTGATGTAGCACACAAGTCAGCTCTGCTGAGCAGGTTCAGTGAATGTTTACCTTGGACAGTTGCTGCCTTTGTGCTCGACATCTCTGACATCATCCCTTTGTGGCCCTGATTCTTTTTTTTTTTTTTAAGATTTTTTTTTTTTTGATATGGACCATTTTTAAAGTCTTCACTGACTTTGTTACAACATTGGGTTCTGTTTTATGTTTTGGTTTCTGGCTGCAAGGCTTGTGGGATCTTAGCTCCCCAACCAGGGATCAAACCCGCACCCCCTGCATTAGAAGGCAAAGTCTTAACCCCTGGACCCTCAGGGATGTCCCACTCTTGTTCTTGCACAGTTAGAATGACTCATAGGGGAAGAGGAAGAGGAGCCCCTCAGCAGGAGGATGGGTGGTAGTCCCACCGTCTCCTTGCAGAAGGAAGTAACTCGATTCTGGCCTGTTTTTTGACTACCTTAGCCCATACTGGAAGATGGCAGAGTAAGAATTTTGGCAGTTCTGAAATTTCTGAAACACGGAAGGTTTAATAAACAGAAGCAACAAACGGGAAGGAGCAATAAACAGAAGCAGACAGAAGGATGTGACTGGATAGAACATGCTCTGTGTGGCACTCAGGCCTTGTGAGGATTCCGTTCTCAGCATGCCAGCCCTAAACCCTGCTCTGGCCAGGCATTAGCCTAGGTGTTGGGGTGTTGATATTCATCAGACAGAGTTCCTCATGGCCTTTGAGCTGCTCGAAAACTAGTGGGACAGGTGTTGTATCCCCAGGAGAAGTGTGGACAGAGAGCTCTGGGAACACAAAAGATGGATGGCACTTTTGTCCTGGGGTGAAGGTGGGGTGGGAAAGGTCATGGATTACACCACTGGCTGCATCCAGTCTCACATTTTCCAGTCTTGAGTCTCACAATTCTCTCTCTCTCTTTTTGAAAATTGTCCATGACTATAAAGTATTGGAGCTGGTTTTAGTTTTATATAAACAAACCAGAAGGTATTACTCATAATTCCTTGCATTTGCAGAGCACTTTGCAGCTTACCAGGCTTTCAGCATACATCGTGGAATAAATGAATGAGTGGACAGATGAATGTAGTACATGCTAATTCATTTGCTGTACAGACCAGTCCTCTGTGTAGGGCATTTCAAAGACAAGGACATAGATAGGTTACTTGACTTCCCCAAGATCACATCCTAGGTATACAGCAGAATTATGACTTGAACCCAGGTTTTCTGACTAAATCCAGATCCTTTCAGTACTCCTTTCTGCCCTTCTTCAGAGACCAGTGATAAACCGCAGGATGAAATCATTCAGTATTTGATTTATGACCCAAAGTAAAATCATCTTCCTGGAGGCAGGAACCTGCTGGGATGTCAGGCACATGGACTTGGGATTCAGACTGACCTGGATACTTCATCACTACTTTGCTGTGGGACCTAGAGCTCGTCACCTCACCTATCTGAGTATCAACTTTCTGTGTCTATAAAAGCATGATGATAGCATATCTACCTCTCTGGGCTCCAGTGGCAGAAGAGGTGATGTCCATAAAGCACATGGCCCATAACAGGTGCTCAGTAAATGGAGAAGATGATGGTGGGCAACGGTCACAGTTGTTAAGTACGAACCTTATTCTCAGTCGTGTCCGACTCTTTGTGACCCCATGGACGGTAGCCTACCAGGCTCCTCTGTCCATAGGATTTTCCAGGCAAGAGTACTGGAGTGGGTTGCTATTTCCTTCTCCAGGAGATCTTCCCAACCCAGGGATCGAACCCAGGTCTCCCACATTGTAGGCAGACGCTTTACCATCTGAGCCACCAGGGAAGAGCCCTTATTCTCCATATAAAGTTCCAAATAACTGGGTTGTTTCTGAAACTTGTGAATTTAAATAGTCAATGAGTCCTTTCTATGTATTAACATTTGACACCAGGTTTTCTGCTGGGNATCTGAGCCACCAGGGAAGAGCCCTTATTCTCCATATAAAGTTCCAAATAACTGGGTTGTTTCTGAAACTTGTGAATTTAAATAGTCAATGAGTCCTTTCTATGTATTAACATTTGACACCAGGTTTTCTGCTGGGATGCCAGAGAGGAGTGAAACATGGACCCCTTTCCTTAAGCATATTCCTGGAGGTCAGATTCCCGGAGTCAAAGTTTCATCCTGTAGAAGAGGTTTCGTGAACTGCACTTTGGGTTCCGCAGGCTCACCTGGCTGTTCTCTGAGAGGAGTTCTACCTGAGGCTCCACAGTCTCACTGACATTGCGTTTCTGGAACAGTCCGTTCACATGAACAGTCTCACTAGTTCAGCCCGTCCTGTTCTCCCTGACTCTTCACAGCTGCAGGGGCTTGCCTTTCTCCTCAGGATCTCACTCACAGCCTGGCCTCTCTCCCTCCTCTTCCCACCTCTGGCCACTTCGTTTGTACTTTCGCTGCTGCACACTGCTTTCTGTTCCTGCCCGTTCACCCTCCCTCATTTTCTTTCCTGCCCCTGCACCTTGTACAGCTTATTCCCTGTGTCTCAAATGTCCTCTTTCCTACCCCCTAGCTCTCTCGTCAGACTCCAGTTAAACATCGCCTCCTTAGAGAACTTCCCAGCAGCACCACCCCCCTGCCCCACCCCAAGCAGAGACCATTTGTACTAAAATTTACTTATCACTCCCCACTTTGGGAATAGAATTTGAAGTAACATGTTGCAGTGTGATTTTTTTTTTTAAATTAATACAGGTCTGTTTTTACTAGACAATGTGCTTCTCCAGTCAAGAAGCCGTTTCTTTTTCTTTGTGTTCATAGGATCCAGCACAGAGCCTGACACGTAGTCGGGGCTTAGTTCATAAAACTGAGTACTGCTTTGTATAATTCAGGACCAAAGTCTAAAATAAGTTGTCAAATTGGGGAGAATCCCGACAGAGCAGGGAGACAGGAGGATGGGGCGGGAGTTTGACCTGTTTCGAGCCTTCTTTCTCGGTTCTGCTGTCTGTGTCAGTCAGGAGCCAAAAGTCATACTTTACAGTTTTTTTCCTTTCTTTTATACTTTTGTTTTTGCCATTTTGTTTCTGTAGGTTAATTCCTATATCCTGAAGAAGAACATGATGCTTATGACAAATAATTTCTATGCCGCAATCTTAGGATATGATGAGGTAAGGTGGTTTACCAAGCCTCAGACAGAACAGTGACCTCCCCCAACAAGGGCTGTTGATAAGAACTTCTGAAAGATGCTTCAGGGGCCGTCGTCACTGCCTGCCATTATTTTACTGTTTTATTTCATATTTTACTGTTTCCTCCCCTTCATTGATTCAGCAACCAGAATGAATGTGCCCAGCAGTTTGCCTAGTACTTGAGAAAGAAAGCACCACGTAGTATGGTCAGATCATTCAACTCGCCGGCATTTATTGAGTGCCTGTGGGGTGCTGGATGGAAGGACACAGGCAGATCGGTCAATATCTCAGCCCCAGATGCTCCAGAGAGAGGAAGGCACGCCCACATCAGCAGCACGGTCTGCCAGACAAGTCACACACTTTTGGGGGCTTCAGTCATAAAAGCAGTATGCACTCAGTTGAAAATTCATGAAACTCTGCCTAAGTGTTTGAAATAGAAAATAGAAGGCCCCCTTTCTCACCTGCCCTAGAGGAAAACCTTGTTAATAGTTTATTGGGTGTCCCTACAGATGTTACCTGTATATACACAAGCACCTATGGATTTGTTTTCTTTATGCAAATGAAAGTTATACTACGCTCACCATTCTGTAACTTGCTTTTTTTAACTGAGCAATATATCTTGGATGTCCTACCTAATGACATTTAGATCTGTCTCATTTTTTATTGCAAAATTTACATAACATAAGATTTACCATTTTAAAGTATTCATTTGAGTGGCGTTGAGTGTACTCACGTTGTTGAGCAGCCATGACCACCAGCCGTCTTCAGGACTCTCTCTGATCTTCCCAAATTGAAACTCTGTGACCAGTAAATAGTAAATACTATTCTATTCTCCGCTCCTCCCAGCCCCTGGGCCACTAGCCTACTTCCAGGGTCCTCCAGGGCCAGAGTTCCTTGGCTTCCTCTCAGTTCCTCTAGACCTAGGCATCTCAGTTTCTGGAAGGATGCTTTTTTTGTGTCATGAGGAAAAACAAATCGATATCCTAGTAGACTGTGGGAAAACTGTTATGCAAACTAATCTTTACCTTCTAGGCGCCCATTTTTTTCCTGCTTCCTCCCTCAGACCAGTCTCCCATTTGTCTTCAGCTTAACTAGCATTGTGGTGGGAAGAGGGCTGAAGTGGGGCTCGCTGAGCTATTCAGCCGCTTGTATCGTGCTCCTGCTTTGTACCAGCCACCACATCCTGACTCGAGCTGGTCAGCGCCATCCCGTGACCTCACATCAACCACCTTCACTCTAGAACCTGAGTGCACTTAACTTCCCAGCCAGGGTAACAGTTTCCACCTGGCCATCAGAGCCAGGTGTGGCAAGAAACTCTTGACAGTCTGGACCAGTCATGTTGCTATCATTGTTCATCTGAGTTCTGAGTCATCCTTTTCCTCCTAGTTGATTATAGACCGGCCCCTTCCCAGCCATCTCGCCCATCGCCGAGGCTGCCTGTCTGCGGCAGGCCCTGGCTCCCAGGGCTTTTGCTGTCCTGTGCTCTGGGCTCATTTTCTAAGTCCTCATAATACTCGCTCCCACTCCTGTTCCCTCTCGTGTAGCACATGTGAGTTGCTGCCAGCAGCACTCCGGCATGTGCCCAGGGCACTTCAGACACAGGCAGGCTGTTGTGTTAGCAAATAGCTTGGAGAACGGTGATGTGCCCGAGCTTGTTCTTGGCTCCTGTCCCCACCTGCCGGAAGAAGTTAGTTTTCCCGACTCAGCCATTGTGCCAGGACAGCCTCCTGAGCTGTGGAATTGTGGGGGTGTTTAGCAAGGGGGCATTTGAGACAGGTGAACAGTCTTTCCTTCAAACTGCCTGTACCCACTGCTGGACATGGCCCTTCCTGGCAGCAGACCTAAGGCCAAACCTCAGGTACCACAGTGCCCTGGGGGCCTGACCACAGCAGGACATCGAATAAGTGATCCCGGCTCTTTGTGTAGTGTCCTTACCTCTTACAGAGCCTTTCAGGACCGTTGTCTCTTAATTCTCACAACTCTGTGGCACAGGTGTAATTTTGATTGTTCAGGTTATGAGAAACCAGGGCTCAGGAAGGGCTAGTGGCTTTCCAAAGGGCACACAGCTGCCAGGTGACGGAGCTGCCATTTGAATTCAGGCGGTCCGATCCCCAGATCCCACTGTTGCTTCAGTTCTGTTCACAGCTGCACGCCAAAGCCTAATCTTCGTGTCACACTCCACAAAACACCTTTATGTTCTCTCTCATAATTCAGAGATGCTATAAGTAGGGCAGGGATTTTAGTCTCTGTTTAACAGATGGGAAGGCTGAGACTTGGGTAGTAGGTTGCCCACCATCTCTGAGCTGGGGACTGACAGGGCCAGGACATGATCTGGCCTTCTAGCTGACTTCCAAGGCCCAGTCAGCACTTCCTCTGGTTCCACATGCTGCCTTGGCACCTGGACAGAGCAACTTCTCAGGGCCTGTCCCTCAGTCACCCTTGCCCAGGAAGAAGGACCCTCCCCTCTCCTTCCTCAGAGCTCCAAGCTAGAGCATGGCCCTAGTCCGTGATGCAGGCCTCTGTGATATTTGGGCTTCCCAACAGCGTGCTCTCTGCTGTGCCAGGACAGCCGATGGTAGGCACACACAGGTTCTGAGCACTCCCCTGTGGCCGGTGGCAGTCCTGCCGGACAGCCTGTTCCTCTGCTTTGGAGGAGGCCGGGCCATCGCAGAGCTGGGTGACAGTGAGGCCAAGGTGCCGGGCTCCCATCCCCAAAGACCTAGTTGCTGTGCAGATGTGTGTCCTTGGACCAGGAGAGGAAAACACATAAGACTCTGTCTTTAGCAGGAAGTGTACACTCGCAATGCGCTGAGCCCATTCCATGTGGACGGCACTAGAACTGCTGCTGCTCCCACCTCTCCCCACGGGTGTTGGCTGGGCCTGGCAGTGCTGTAGGCAGCTGTGGCCCAGGAGGACCCATCAGACGTGACCCCGTCTCTGCCTCCACCTTTTTATCCAGCCGCTTGGTCCCTCTGGTTCCTGCATTCTTCCTCTGTATTGAATGAAGGGGGAGGCCACATGCCCTCTCAGGCCCCTCCCAGCTCTGCTACACACTTGCCCTGTTACTGTGTCACGTCCTCTGAGCCGATCCTGGGGTTGCTCGCATGTTCGCGATATCCCCAGCTTCTGTCTCCTGGCTCTGCCATTCACCCCAAAAGACCGGTTGTGCTTTGTGTTCCAGGGAATCCTTTCAGATGACCGTGGGCTGGCGGCCGCCCTCTGGAGAACCTTCTTCAACCAGAAATGCGAAGACCCTCGGCAACTTGAATTGTTGGTAGAGTATGTGAGGAAACAGGTGAGCAGCCCCTCCCCTCCCCTCCCCTCCAGAGTCGCCCGGACAGCAGGTCCTTCCTGAGGTCTGTGGGTGCTGGACTTCAGAGGGTCATGAGAGGTTGAGTTCCCAGACTCCAGTCTGAAGGAATTCTGACCAAATCATGTCAGCAGCAGGCACGGACAAAGAGCATCTTCTGGGAGACACAGAGATTTTCAAGGCAGAAGCCCGATGTGTCTCTCTTTGCCTGGCAAAGCAATAAAGCTCTCATTTTCTACTTCACTGACCCCCTCCCCAGAAAAAAAAGAGCCCTTCTTTGGATCCAGTCGTGAGCTGGGTCAGGGGGCGGGGAGTAGGAACAGAAGAACAAGAGCAGAGTGGCCTGCTGCTTTCATAAACCTGCAGTTCATTCACCGCACACTCGTGTCTGCCGTGTGCCCAGTGCTGTGCTGGATCCTGGGCACACACAGTCCGCTTGTAAGGCCACAGCCCGGGGTGCAGGGCAGCTCCCCTGACCCACTGTGAACCTCTGGCTTCTAGCAGAATTGGGCTCCAGGCAGCATCCCACGATCCTCTCCCCACTGGGTGCTGCTACCTGTCGTCAAGCAGGGTTCCCCCGCTTCATCCCTCACTCCTCTGGCTGCCCAGGGCTCCCAAAGCCTCTAAGAGAGTGCTCTCGAGTGAGGACTGCTTAACTACACAGTTTTCCTTGAGCCCACGGAGAATTCACTCCTGTTCTCTCTGCCCCCTAATTCTGTATTGATGAGAAATCCATATGTTAGAGACAAGGGAGCTGAGTGGCAGGCAAGAGGCACATGTAGGCTTTTCCAGGGTCGCGCAGTGAGTCAGGCTGCACAGCTGGGTGATTCATGTGGCCACTAGAGGCTCAGCTGCTCCAGACAGCTCATCAGCTCAGCCTGTCCCATGAGTCACACCTTTGCTTTGTGGGCCTGCGCCTGGACCTGAAGGGGCCTCACCTCACAGTCATTCCCTTATTCACCTGTGTCCACGGCCTTCAAGCCTCCAACAGCCAGGAAAGGGAAGGCCAGGCTCTGGCCCTGTGGAGAAGACAGGGCCAGCAGGCCCAGCTGGGTGATCACTGGAAAAACTACATATTAGGGCTCTTCAGACCCAGAGGGTAGAGAACCCCAGAAGCCAGGACTTCTGTTTGACCGTTCTTCAAATCTGCCAGAGCCGGGAAGAAGGCAGTGTGGCCAGAGGACCCCACCCACAGAGAACTCTGAGGCTCACACTGTTGACTGGACCCGCCCTCAGACAGGAGCAGCAATTGGCAAAGCAAATGCTATGTTTTCTGAGAGACCAGCCCAACTTTTCCATTGGCTGCGGTGGGCTTGTGCCAGGGGCCACAACAAGGACACAGCTGGGACCTCTCCGAGGACCCTGAAGGAAGGGACTGCCATACCAGTGCCCCCGTAAGAAGTCCCCTAGTGCCCTACTGAGAGGCAGGCAATAGGAGGGCAGTGAAGGAGCTCTTAGGCGAGCAGTGAGCTTTGATGGGGACCCAGTTCTGTCAGCAAACCTTTTGAGCACCTATTGTGCCAGCCACCCTGTTGAGAGCTCAGAAATTATTAAGACCTAGTCTTGCCCTCAAGGATCCAGCTCGTGATTTGACAGGGAAGCCAGTCAGGCACAAGGCTCCCCTGGAATAAGTCAGTCTTCGATGTATGCAGGCAGGAAGAGAGTGCTGTGGAAGGCTGAAGAAAGGAGGGACTAAGTCTGAGCGAGTGAATCAGGGAAGAACAGGAGGCTGGTCCTGGCTGTGATGCCAGTTAGTCTGGTAGATCACCCAAGACCCAGAGATTAAATTGAGAGTTTCTACCCAGGAGATGGGCAAAGTGGTGGCATTAAGGACAGAATGGAGTAACTGAAAAGAAGAGTGAGTTTTAGGGAAGATAACAATGTCGGTTGATCTCTTGCCCTGGAAGACAGCAGAGCATATCTGGAGATTTGGAGATCCAGGCCCAAGGTATATGGGACAGATGGGGTGAGCACAAGGGTCCGAAGGCTAAAATACGAAGCAGCAGGAGTGGAGGGTCTCTTGGGATAGGGAGTTGGATCTGAGGCCTAAGGTGAGGCTCCTGACTCCTGCCACCTCTCCTTGCCCCCCAGTTGCCTTCTCACCCCCGCAGTGGAACCTCATCTTGTGAATCCAGTGCTGATTCCTGCCCTGATCCAGCTCTTGCCCTGGAGTTTGCCTGTCTCCTGTAAAGCATTTCTCCTCTCCTTACTAGCAGGAGCTTGAGAATCCTCCCAGAGGAGACCTCTATCACTAAGGCCTGGCCACTCATTAGAGCCCCTGCCTCTTGCCAACTGCCTGACCACCCCTGCCTGCAGCTGCAGATGTTCTGTCAGTGTCATCTCCACATTGTTCAATGGGATAAACCTCCTGAGCCATCCTAGCGGGATGAAGCTGGCGCCCACTAACCTTGGGGTCAGAGCCTCCTAGAGGAGAGGAGAGGCATCCTTTTTTTTTTAAGTTCCAGTAACTAGCAGTTACTGACTTCCCTGGTGGCTCAGCGGTAAAGAATCTGCCTACCAGTGCAGGAGATGTGGGTTCAGTCCTTGGGTCGAGAAGATCCTCTGGAGGAGGAGGAAATGGCAACCCACTCTAGTGTTCTTGCCTGGGAAATCCCATGGACAGAGGAACCTGGCAGGCTGCAATCCATGGGGTCACAAAAGAGTCGGACACAACTTAGCAACTAAAGAACAAACTAGGTGCTTATTAAGACCTATGGGGTACACATCACTATTTATGGGTCCCTTTCTCAGACAAGGGGACTTAAATTAACAGACACACACACACACACATCACTATTTATGGGCCCCTTTCTCAGACAAGAGAACTTAAATTAACAGACACATACACAAACACACCAAGGACATGTCTCCCCAGCACACACTCCATGGAAAGTTCCTGCAGTTCAGAAAGTTCAGTGCTTGTGTGTCAGACGTGTCCATTCAGAAGTACAGCAGGGAATTCCCTAAGGCCTGAGAAAGCTTCCTTAATGACTTGTTTCTTCAAACCCCCTTAAATGAAATAATCTGGGCGAACAGAGACCTCCCCCCATCCCTGGGCTTGGGAGCTGGGATGGTCAGAAGCCCCTCCTGCCCCTCCCCCCACCCCTTGTCCTCTCCTTTGGGAGGCTCGATCCTTCCACCACCTCTCGTCTGTCCTGCTCTTGTGACTTTCTCGTCTGGTTGCAGATACAGTACCTGGACTCCATGAACGGTGAGGATCTGCTTCTGACAGGGGAGGTGAGCTGGCGCCCTCTAGTGGAGAAGAATCCTCAGAGCGTCCTGAAGCCTCATTCCCCAACTTATAACGACGAGGGTCTTTGATGGGCTGGTCCCTCTGAACAGCTGGCCAGCTAGCTTTGAGGAACTGCCAGAAGAGAGGTGCCTGTTTGGCTCAGGATCCTGCAGGAAGTGGCCTGAACTGACCTTTGAACAGCATCTGTCAAATACCTGGCCCCATTTGTGTTGATTTTCCTCTTAGTACGCCCAGGAGTCTGATCGGGTGGGGTACAGTGCCAGGAGAACCCTTAGTCCTTCTAAGGTGTCCTCTCCCTCAAGAGAAGCCCTGAGCAGGAGCTCCCTGCACACGCTCCCCAAGTGCCCTCCAGAAACCGTGTGATTGACCACAGAAGGGAAAGGGGGTAGATTCGACAGGGGACAGCTGCCTCCCCCCAAGGACCCACCGTGGCCTAGAAGCAGTGAGTAATGCTGCTGAATCAGGCTGGGTAGCCACACGCTGTCCTCCAGCTTTGAGCCGTGGGCTTGAGTTGGCCATTAAAAGACCCAGAGACGTCTCTCTGCCATGGTTCTTCTTTATTCCCGGGTCTTTTAGAAACACACCTGAGGTGGCGGAGGCCATGAGTTGAGAAGCAGTGCCAGCTCAGTTAGAGACAGGAGCAGAGGAGGCTCGGGTCGGGTGGGGTCTCTGCTGCTGCTTCTGTCTCCAGTTCACAGAGATGTCACTGTTCTGGCCAAGGCATCTCCTGCTGACCCCGTCCTCGGGGACCCAGGAGGCCTGTCTGGCCAGGGGGCTTGTCACATCCTGAGGTCTCAAGACACACACGCCCCCACTGGACTGGGGTAGAGTCATGCTGTCTTTCCTCCCTTGGCTCCCCTTACATGAGATACTGTGGGGAAGAGAACGCTTCCTGGCTTCATCGCACCACCCCAGGACCCCGCTCCGAGCTCAGCCTTCCCCCCGCTTCCTAGCTTCCGGAGCACGTGCTGCAGAGCACCCGTGGTCTGAGCCCCTGAGGACTAGTCTCCTCCCCCTGAGTGTGGGTCATCTTTGGGGGGATTTTCTTTAAATTGAAGAAGGGGGTGGAGAACTATATCGCCCCTCCCTCCCCCCATCAAACTTCCTTCATTTAACTTGCTATAAAATGAGTCATATAAAGAAACTCTATATGGATGAGGTATATCCCACTTCTGTGAAAACATTACAAATCAAACGGCCTTCTCTGAGTTTATTTAAGATGCTTTTGTTGCACGCGGAGCTCCAGAGTGAAGCCTCCTCTGTGTGTGTTAGATAATAACACCTTGTAACTCATTACAGCTGGGCACTATTTACATAAACCAGAGCTGAGCCAGGCAGGAATTTGCTGATTAATTTATTTTTAATGAAGTGAAGTATACCATGCACCAAAATAAACTTTACTGTGTGTACCTAACTGCCCCTGGAATGGATGGAAAAATTAATGGAACAGATTTTGGCTCCCAAGTCTACACATTAATTTATATATAAAAGTTATTTGAGCCTTAACCCATTTGCTGCCCAGGGCAGCTCCCTAACCACAGAGCCCAGCCCACAGCCCCGGTTCAGCTACCGGGCTTGCTTTAGAATCATGGAATCTCTGATTTGGAAGGAACATTAGTGGTCATTTAGTCCAGCCCTGGTCCACAACTGGACTCCCTTTCTCAGCATCCCTGTTGGCCTGTGTCCACACGGGCCCTCTATGAACACCCCCAGCAGCAGATGGTCTCCACCTTCAGGGCCAAGTCCTGTGTCCGCAAGATGAGTAATCATTAAACACTGCAGCTTGTAATTCGGAGCCATGTTTCAAAAGGCCAGGTCGATCTGTCACGTCTGTGATGCTTCCAAAGCCCTTGCTTCCTGGCCATGGGCGTCTTGGAGGCTGCCAGGCTCTTATTTTTGTGAGTCTCTAGCCCATTTCTTCTCTGAGCAAGATGAACCACTTGGGGCAGCCCTGTATGTTTTCTCTGCCTGGAATCCTCTCCCCTCTTCTTTCTATAGAAATCCACATATCCCATGCCACCTCTCCTGTCCACCCCAGGCAGTATCCTCCAGTGGAACTGTTTTTTTACACACCCGCCCTCCACCCTGCACTGTGAGCCCCTTGAGAGTGGGCGCTGGGGTTTGCATCAGTCCGCTTTGTTTCTCTGGCATCTAGCAGCATGCCTGGACCTCAGTAGGCATCCGGGTGATCTTTGATAAATGACAGAAGGAATGAATGACTAAATCACCAAACAGGAGCCCCTTACTGGACTGTTTCTCAGTCTGTACTACAGCTTATTGTAGCAGTTCAGTATGAAGTGCCTCCCTTGACCTTCAAATAAGACTGAAAGCCAAACATTCTATAGCTAAATGCTTTTCTACTGCAAATTGTTATACAGAACAAGTGAGAGATGTGGTTTCTTGCCATCAAGGATATTGCTCTCTAGGAATAATTTTGTCTTTTGTTTGTATTCTGTATACTTCCAGCCCTGGGTTGGGAAGAATCCTTGAAGAAGGGAATGGCAACCAATTCCAGTGTTCTTGCTTGGAGAATTCCATGGACAGAAGAGCCTGGCGGGCTACAGTCTATGGGGTCGTAGAGTCACACTTTTGCATACTTCCAGAAAAGATAACAGCAGATTAAGAGATAACAGGTGTAAAAACTGCAAAACAAAGTTTAAAAGATAAGATACAAGTATCGGAAGGGAAAATTATGTTATTACATGACTTTGGGGGCAGTCTGTCAGTTGTCTCAAGCAGTCCTGTTAAATAGGTATTGTCCTCCTCCCAGTCTTTCTCCCCTTTACGCAAGAGGGGACTATGGCTCAGGGAGGCCTGGAAGGCTACCCAGCCCTCGTCTTCAGCCCAGGGGCTCTCGCTCTCTTCCCACCCAACACTGCCTCCCGCAGGTCAGTGAGGAAACCTGCAGTTGAGGATAAAACCTTGCTCTGGGGCTTCCTGGTTGTCCACTGGTTAAGAATCCGCCTGCTAATGCAGGAGACACAGGGTCGATCCCTGATCCGTGAAGTTCCCACATGCAGTGGGCAACTTACTACTGAGCCTGTGTTCTAGAGTATGTGTCCTGCAGTAAGAGGAGCCACCTCAGTGATAAGCCCGGGTACCGCCAACAACGCGTAACCCACCTCACTTCAACCAGGGAAAGTCTGCGTGCAGCAGTGAAGCCAAGCACAACCAAAAATAAAAAGAAACAAAAACCTTGCTCTGGGCTCCCTAGAAGCCAACAGCAGAAATGAGGCCGGCCGAAGATTGTACAGCTCGCACTGTCACATAAAAGGAATTACGCTTACCAGTCAGAAGAAACCAATGTTTTCCTTAATCTCAGAGAACAATGTAGGGTTTTTAAATGAGAAACCCTGAACAGTGTAGCAAATAGTACCCCTAAGCTTTCAGGATTGCCTAAAATTTTAAACATTGCAAGTATTGCTTTCTTACATCAAGCTGTGATTAAACCNAGGGGGTTAGGGGCGGGCAGCTTCTCTAGGGAGGAGCCTCTTAATGCAGCAGGTTGCTGAGCCTAGGGGCTGGGAGTAAGTGGGTGAAGCTTAAGTTCTTTATACTGTTCCAGGGTCAAGACTTCCGGGAGCAGGTTATGGCAACAGTTGTGAAATATTGGGAGGTGCTCTTGATGAGAAGAAATGGAGGGAAATTGGGCAGGTGTTTTCAGGACAGGAAAGGACTGAAGATGTGCATGGGGCTGGGGAGGAGCCCAATTAAGTGTGAAGCAATGAGTAGGGTAGGAAACTTCTCACAAGTGTGAGGAATTATTGTCAGATCCCTCTGAAAGTGGAAGCCTGATCTTGAGAATAAGGGCCTGGCTTTGGAGAGGAGGAGGGAGCCCTTTCTTGAGACCAGAGATTGGAAGACCCATGGGGGGCCAGTGATGTCTGTGATGAGGGCCAAGAGGGAAAGGAGCTCCTGATGCCCAGGAAATGTAGAGTTGATCAGCCCTTGGGGCTGGGGTGGGGAAGGGACGGGAGCAGGCAGGTCTGTGGACAGTCCCAAAGTGTTTGAGCTCTTCCCTTGGGGGCAGCCTTCTGCTTGCTGCTCTGGTTCTGCCTGCTTCAGCCTTCTCCCACTGCATCCCACCGTGCCTTGCCCACTTTTAATTTCATGGCTGCAGTCACCATTCATGGTGATTTTGGAGCCCAAGGAAATAAAATCTGTCACTGTTTACACTTTTTCCCCATCTCTTTGCCATGATCTGGATGCCATGATCTTCGTTTTTTGAAGAGTGAGTTTTAAGCTAGCTTAAGGTAAGTTCTCTTTTACCATCACCAAGAGGCTCTTTAATTCCTCTTTACTTTCTGCCATTTGAGTGGTATCATCTACGTATCTGAGGCTGTTGATGTTTCTTCAGGCAGTCTTGTTTCCCGTTTGTGAGCCATCCAGCCTGGCATTTCGCATGATGTACTCTGTACATAAGCAGGGTGACAATATACAGCCTGGACATACTCCTTTCCCAATTTTGAACCAGTCAGTCAGTGGTTCCATGTCTGGTTCTAACTGTTACTTCTTCTCCTGAATACAGGTTTCTCAGGAGGCAGATAAGGTGGTCTGGTATTCCCATCTCTTTTAAGAATTTTCCACAGTTGTGATCCACACAGTCAAAGGCTTTAGAGTAGTCAATGAAGCAGAAGTAGATGTAGATATTTTTTTTAATTCCCTGGCTTTTTCTATGATCAAATGGATGTCGACAGTTTGATTCCTCTGCCTGTTCTAAATCCAGCTTGTACATCTGGAAGTTCTCGGTTCATGTACTATTGAAGCCCAGTTTGAAGGATTTTGAGCATCACCTTGCTAATGTGTGAAATGAGCCCTAGTCATGATCATCGGACACGACTGAAGCGACTTAGCAGCAGCAGCAGCAGCAGCATGATCATCTACTCCCTCACCCCACCTGGGTGTTAACCACCCCTCCCAAGTTTTCTGTGGCTTTGAACCGACTTCCCTTGAGCCATGCTGCTAAGCCCAGGCCCAGAGCCTGCCCAGGTCAAGGGCCTCTGTACCTCTATTAAGGGGAGAAAAGAGATCCTGGCTGGGGAATTTCCAGGAAGAGCATGTTCAAGTGCTGACCTGTAATGTCAAAAAGTGATAGAACACAATGTGAGCACTAGAAGGGACTTGGAGACCTCCAGCCCAGCCTCCTCTGGCTCTACAGATGGGAGGCCCGGGCCTGGAGAGGCTCACTCAGGGTTACACAGGCAAGAACCAAACCCCCGACTGTGCGGGCTTGCTTCCTCCCCCTTTTTCTCTTGCCCTGCAGCCAAAACAGCTCCTTCACTTCCCAGTCATCATCTGAGAAAGAGCCAGCCAGAGGGCTGTACTCTAATTGGGGATGGAGGATAGGACGTGCTTCGTCTCAGTTTCCAGAGTGGCTCATGAGCTATAAACCCCAAGCGATGGGTTCATACCTCGGCTTACTCTGTGGCCTATAATTACCTATGAGTCTGCCTTCCTTGCCAAACTGAGTTCCTTCAGGGCACAGACCATGCCTTACTCATCTTTGGGACTACAGTGCTGGCCTAAAGTAGGCATTAAATGCATGTTGGGTAGACCGGATGGGCAGAGGGTGAGGGGCTGGGCTGGGCTGGGGAGGAGGAGGTGGCTGGACCAATGATGTTGGGGCAAGGTGGCAGGGAATCCCTGGCGGTCCAGTGGTTAGGACTCTGCTTTGAATCTCTGATCTAAGAACTAAGATCCCACAAGATGTGGGGTTGGGCAAACAAACAAAAACAGTTAAAGATTTAAGAGATCAATAGATAATATTTCTTTTTTGAGAAATAAGAGACAGGTGGAGGTGCCTCTTATTTGGAGGCATTCTGTTTTGGAAAGGCGGTTGTGTCTGGGTCTAGACTGTGGATGTTGTGATGATGGGGTCTCAGCCTTTCCGCATGTCCTTTCCTCCACCCCCTCTACCCATCTGTCCATGTATCCCATCCCACCTGTCCTCATTCATGTTTATTTCAAGGGAGAGAATTCCCAAATCCCCTCTCCTGGAGGCGAAGTGTGAGAGGAACACTGCGGAATCCTCACTGGCTCCACCCTCCGCAGAAAAGGGGAATGATTTGTCTCATTCAAAGACAAAATGGTGCCATTAGCAGTATCTCTTTTTTTATATTTTTATATTTTTTTATATTTCTTTATTTTTGGCTGTGCTGGGTCTTCGTTGCTGCACACGTTTTTCTCTCGTTGCGGCGAGTGAGGGCTACTCTTCGTTGAGGTGTGTGGGCTTCTCCTTGTGGCGGCTTCTCGTTGCAGAGCATGGGCTGCAGAGCACAGACTCAGTAGTTGTGGCGCACGGGCTTAGTTCCTCTGCGACATGTGGGGTCTTCCTCCATCAGGGATTGAATCTGCGCCTCCTGCATTGCCAGGTGTATTTACCACTGAGCCACCAGGGAGACCCCTACCGGTACTTCTGATAAAGCTGACTGGAGAACATAGCTTTTGCTCTCTGGCCAAATGGGCTTCTAATATTCCCAAAACTAAACATGCACACCCCCTGTCCCCCAGGACAGAACCTTCTCTGGAATCTTACCGTGAAAGACAGAGAAATCCAGAAATATCTGAGCCCAGCTCCTTCCCTCAGCCAAATCATTCCCCTTCTCTGTGGAGGGTGGAGCCGCTGAGGACTCAGGAGTGGTCCTCTCACACTTCGCCTCCAGGAGAGGGGAGTGGGAAACATTTCCTGAAGGAAATATGAATGGGGACTGGGATGGGATACGTGGACGGATGGGTAGAGGGGGTAGAGGGAAGGATGAGGGGGAAAGGCTGAGATCCCATCATCACAGCATCCACAGTCTAGACCACCTTTCCAAAAGAGAATGCCAGAATCCTTATTCCTTGTGATGGCACTTGCCTGGCATGCATCCGTGTATGCACAGTGGAGAGAGGACCTTCCTCCCGTGCGCTGGGATAAGAGGCCAAATCTCAGAACCACAGTCCACTGACCCGGCCCAGGGTCATATTCACCTTCAGGACTGGCCTTTGGTCTGGAGGGGCTCACCAGGAGGGGCTCACCAGGAGGAGCTCCTCTGATGTTGCTTCGTTTGTTGTTAGGCCTTCCCAGAGCCCCTGTCCCTTCATGGCTGCAAAGACTCTAACCCAGCATGTCCCAAGCTCCTCATCCTCCTCCCAGTCAGGCCCCTGACATAGGGAGTCCACTTATTCCTCTCGACAACCTGATGAAGGAGACGGTGTTGGCCCCATCCTACAGATCAAGCCACTATGACTCAGTGCTCAGCTCACCCATTAAGTGCCAGAGTCAGTGTGGCCTTCCTGGTGCTCCAGAGCAGCTAAACCACAGCATCTGGCTTGTTGCTGGGACTCTGGTGCTTTGGGCCACTCTGCCCCCCATCCTCCCACCACTGCACCCAGTTCCTTCAACAAACCTGTCCCTGCCCCTCTAGTCCTCCAGCCTGGCACGCTCAGCCCACCACTCCACACATCTTGAAATCTTTCTCATCTAATTCCCAGCACGAGCCAGTCTCTGGGAATCCACACAACTTGTCCCTGTGTCTAGCTCTTAGCTTTGCCTTGATTCAAGAGATTTGGGGGACTTCCCTGGTGGTCCAGTAGTAAAGAATCTGCCTTCCAACACAGGGGACATGGGTTTGATCCCTGGTGGGGAAACTAAGATCCCAAATGCCACAGAGCAACTAAGCCCTGGCCCTGCAACTAGTGAGTCCATGCACCTCAGCTAGAGACTCTGCACGCTGCAGCTAGAGAAGCCTGTGTGCTGCAACAGAGTCCACACGATGCAACTAAGACCCAACACAGCCTAATTAATTATTTTTCTAAAAAAAAGATTTGGGCATACTCTGGCTCCCCTCCCAGCCCTGGCTGCTCCTTCCAGGAATCTTGTCTTCTCTGACCCAGAGGTGCCCCAGTAAAGGTGTGTGGCCATGTTGGCATCAGAGCTGTTTGCAACTGAAGGGCTGCAGCCCAGCCTCTGCTCCCACCACCACCTGCCCAGGCTCCACTCAGCTTGTGAGAAAAGATAAGGCTAAAGAGCCCCAAGAATGGTAGAGTGATGCCTGACACACCTCCTGGACAGGAAGATCTTTTTTCTTCCTCTTAATAATAGTTATTAAGGAGACTGTTCCCGACACACTGAGGCCAGGTCTGGGCTTAGCTATCCACATGGCTCTCGTCACCCTGGGTCCCCACCCCAGGCTCAGCCCCAAGGCTAGGACCTACCCGTCTACCCTCCCACTGCCCTTTACCCACTCAGCCCGTCGAGAAGGTGAGTTATTTTGCAGCCCTGGGGAATCTGGTTTGATTTACATGCTTTTATTGGTTTGGCCAATAAGTTCATTAGGGGTTTTCCATAAGATGTAATGGAAAAATTCAAATGAACATTTTAGCCAATCCAATATTATCAGGGTATCAGGGATCCCTTGGAGCCCTTTTCAGCTCAGTCTTCCTATCCTGGCCCTTCTCAGCTGAGTTCCCTTGTGCAGACACTTAGGCCCATGGTCTAATGTTAGGGTCAAAGAGCACCCCTGCCGCCAGATGCTCATACACCCAGAAGTGCACCCCCCCACACATACGAGAGCACACACAAGATGTGAATGTAGGTAAACACACTGATGTGCAGCTAAGGCAGCCAAGCAGATGCACAACCATCACAGATAGCATGTAATGTGTGTACATGCAGAGGTACAGTGTACAGGCACACCTCATTTATTGCACTTTGCTTTACTGTGCTTTACAGATATTGCATTTTTTACCAACTGAATCTTTGTAGCAACCCTGAGTTCTCAGATGATGGTTAGCATTTTTTAGCAATAAAGTATATTTTTAAACTTTTTTTTTTTTTGGTCCCTGTCATGCAGCAAGTGGGATCTTAGTTCCCCAACCAGGGATGAAAACTTCACTCCCTGCAGTGGGATCCCTGAGTCTTAGCCACTGGACCCCCAGGGAAGTCCCAGCAATAAAGTATTTTAAAATTAAGATATGTATTTTTTAGACATACTGCTATTGCACACAATAGACTACAATGTAGTATAAACATAACTTCTGTATGAACTGGGAAGCCAAAAACTTTGTGTGATTCACTTTATTGAGATATTCGCTTCATTACAGTGGTCTGTAATAAATTGTCCGAACTCATAATATCTCTGAGGCATATCTGTATATGTTGAGCCATATGGAATGTGAAATTGCCAATATTCGGTGGGTTTTTTTACTTACAGAAATGGAATCTAATACAAATGTGGGCATGGAGGGAAATATATATAAAAAAATATACAGCCAAATTTTTACACCCATGTTCAAGCAGCATTATTCACAGTAGCCAAAAGGTGGAAACAATTCAAGTGTCTCTCAGTGGGTGAGTGGATAAACAATGTGGTATGTACACACAATGGAATATTATCCAGCCTTTAAAAAGAAGGAAGTTCTGTCACACATGGTCGAACATCAGTGAACCTTGAGGATATTATGCTAGGTGAAATATGCCAGTCATAAAAAGACAAAGACTGTATGATTCCACTTACATGAGATACCTAGAGTAGTCAAATTTATAGAGTTAGAAAGTAGAGTGGTAAGGGAACTTCCCTGCTGGTCCAGTGGCTAAGATGCTGCATTCCCAATACACGGGGCCTGGGTTCGATCCCTGGTCAGGAAACTGGATCCCACATGCCACAGCTAAGACCTGGTGCAGCCAAAAAATTAAAAACGAGAAAAAAAGAAAGTAGAGTGATGGCTGTCAGGGGCTGGGAGAGAGAGAAGAAGGTACTAAGACTTTTATAGGGACAGAGTTTCAGTTGTGGAAGATGGAAAAAGTTCCGGCAATGGATGGTGGTGAGTGGTGCATACCAGTGTGGGGGAACCACTGAACTACATACTTAAAAACAGTTAAGATGAGGGACTTCTCTGGGAGTTCAGTGGCTAAGACTCCGGCTCCCAATGCAGAGGCCCTGGGTTTGATCCCTGGTCACGGAACTAGATCCCACATGCCACAACTAAGACCCTGGTGCAGTCAAATAAATTTTAAAAAGTAAATAAAAAACATTTAAGATGGTAAACTATGTTAATTAAAAATAATTTTTAAAAAGAGCCAAAAATATGTATCATCAGGTAGATATGTACACACCAAGGGATAAACCACAGAAACTCAACAGCACCGAAATATGCCTGCTCCCTTCCCAATAGTGCCTCTCTGACCCAGATAAGGCCCCTGCTCCCCCCCTCAACGGGGGGGAGATCTGGAGATAAGGCCCTAATGAAGGCCCTGGCACCCTGGCTACCCCGACAGCTTATTACCCTCCCACGGTCTGGCTCTGCTTACTCACCCCCTACCCTCCACGGGAGGGCCTCCTTTTATTTTTTTGGCCGAAAAGCATGGCACACGAGATCTTAGTCCTGCAATGAAGGATCAAACCTGTGTCCTAAGGACACAGAGGAACCTGTGTCCGGTCTGGGCATGACCACAGACAGCTGAAGCAAGTGCAGCCAGCACTAAGCAGGGTCAAGAGACACGGCCTGAGGTCTCCTGCCGCCCTGGCCATCCTCACTGGACCTCGTCCCTCCACAGAAAGGCGGTGCCTCGGGCTGGCACTGTGTACCGCTGCGACCACTCATGCCTGACCTGCCTCCCCAGTGAGCTGCCAGCTGCTGACTCCTTTTCTGCAACACAAGGCCTCTCACCCTGCTCCTGAGGGCTCTGGAACTTTGGCCCTTGATGGTGGCCGAAAACAGAAACTTGCCTCCAGACCTGCTTGCCTCCGAACCATGCAACGTGCGCCCTGATCCTCTCAAACAACGTTCTCATAACGATTAAAAATTTTCAGTTTTATTTATTTTTGGCTGTGCTGGGTCTTCGTTGCTTTGCATGGGCTTTCTCTAGTTGTGGCGAGCAGGGGCTACTCTAATTGCGGTGCTCCGGCTTCTCATTGTGCTCCTGCTGTAGAGCAATGCCTCTAAGCATACGGGCTTCAGTAGGTGCAACCCACAGGCTCGGTAGTTACTGCTTGCGGGCTCTAGAGCGCAGGCTCAGTAGTTAATGGCTCACGGGCTTAGTTGTTCCATGGTGCGTGGAATCTTCCGGACCAGGGATCGAACCCATATCCCCTGCATGGGCAGGCAGATTCTTATTCACTGAGCCACCAGAGAAGCCCATAATCATTTAATATCCAGCCCCTGAGGAGGGTTAGGGTTAGAGTTAGGGTCTGGCCCCACCAGGTCAAGAGCTTTCCCAGAGTTGAGCTTGTTGGAAATAGCCATCTGAACAGAATTTTTCTGGAGTGGGACAGCATTTTTTACCGGGACTCTGGAAGGTCAGGGTTTGGAGGAAACTGCTGGGAGCCTGGCGGGGAAGGAGCAGGTGATGCTAGGGTGGGGCTGAGGAGGGTGGGGAAGGAGAGTGTGCTGAGGGCCTGCCTTTCTCTGGCGAGTCCCAACAGCAGGCAGACAGGTGAGGCTGACCCGACTGGTTCCTGAGGCCGGGGGCAAAGGGGTGGAGCATGGCTCTGACATAGGNTATAAGAGACAGGGGCTGAGGAGGGTGGGGAAGGAGAGTGTGCTGAGGGCCTGCCTTTCTCTGGCGAGTCCCAACAGCAGGCAGACAGGTGAGGCTGACCCGACTGGTTCCTGAGGCCGGGGGCAAAGGGGTGGAGCATGGCTCTGACATAGGGTGACAACAGGCCCGAGGCCCTGCCACACAGGGCAGGCGGGGCGGCAGGCAGGCCTGCTGGGATCTTCCTGCCGTGGCCAGCCCAGGGTGCAGGCCATGGGGCCCGCTGGAGGGTGAGAGGAGCTGGTGGGCGGGCGTGTTCGGAGGCCCAGGGCCTGGGGGCCTGGGGACCTGGGGCCCAGGGCATGGCGGGGCCCCTGAGGAGCCGGGTGGAAGAGCTGAAGCGACCCTGGTGGCGGGAGAGCGCCCCACTGGTGCTGCAGCACAGCGAGGCAGCCCGGCTGGCGGCCGACGCCCTCCTGGAGCGGGGCGAGGATGCCTACCTGCGGGTCATCTCCGAGGAGCGGGAGCTGCCCTTCCTGAGTGCCCTGGACATGGACTACATGACCAGCCATGCACGCGGGGGCCCAGAGCTTGGCGAGGCCCAGGGACCCGAGGCCTTGGGGCCTGACCACCTCAGCCTGCACTCTGAAGTCACCTCGGGCACTTACTTCCCCCTGGCCTCCGACACAGACCCTCCGGACCTGGACTTGGGTTGGCCCGAGGTGCCACATGCCACGGGCTTCAGCCCTACGCAGGCTGTGGTCCACTTCCAGCGGGACAAAGCCAAGAGCATCAAGGACCTTCTGCGTTTCCTCTTCAGCCAGGCCCGCACGGTAAGGGCCCCATCTCTTCAGACACCTATTTCACAGATGTGGAAACTGAGGCCCAGGGAGGGAAAGGGACCAGCACACAAGGCCACCCAGCAGCTTGGGGCAGCACTGGGACAAGAACCTCTGTGCCCTATCAGATCACAAGCTCCTAGAAGTTTTATTTACCTTGGTAATCCTTTGGCGGGCTTCCCTCGTGGCTCAGATGGTAAAGAATCTGCCTGCAATGCGGGATACCTGGGTTCAGTCCCTGGGTTGGGAGGATCCCCTGGAGGAGGGAAAGGCAACCCTCTCCAATATTCTTGCCTGGGAAATCCCATGGGCAGAGGAGCCTGGTGGGGTACAGTCCTTGGGGTTGAAAAAGAGTCAGACACGACTGAACGACGAAGCACAGCACAGCACAATCCCTTGGTATCGGGGACATTATGGATAAGCTTAGAACAGGGGATGGGCCTCAGAGATACCACAAACACCCAGAAAACAGGTGCAGAGGGGTGCTCATTGCAGAGAGGAGTCCTTTCTTCTGGGGGAGAGGGTCCATGGCTTCCATCAGATTCTCAGAAAGATCTATGATCCTAAGACAAAGAGCCCCAACCTCAGTGAGCATCTGAGCCACCCCCTTGACTTACAGAGGAGGAAACTGAGGCCAGGGAGGGGATGGTACTTACTCAGGGAGGTCCAGTCCATTTTGGTGAAATGGAGCCAGGGCGCAGGTAGAGGAAAGAGGTCTAGACTCAGGCCCCAAGACCGAGGCACAGCCCTGATGTATGGCCCCAGCCACACCTTGCCGCTTGTGTATCGTGTCTCCCCTGGCCTGAATCAGCGGAAGGGGCACTGGAGCCTGGGCCTCCACTTGGCCTTCAGGGCTGGGCTTTTAGCTCTGCACCCAAAGGGAGGAGGAGAGGAGGCTGCTGGGCTCAGGGATGGGGAGCAGGGGCTCAGGAGAAAGGGAAATGGGGGAGGGCAGGTAGGGGTGCTGTAGCCACAGTCTAGCACAGCCTCACTCCTGGAGCCCAGACCACTGACTCAGGAGGCGGGGGATGAATCAGATGACCCCAGGCAGGGTTTGAGGCAGGTTAGCCCCAGTGCCCTGGCCTAGGGGAGCAGCCTGCAGGGAACCCACTGCAGATGTTAGGAGCCAGGATGCTGGGACCTACGGGGACCTCCAGAGCCTCCCTGACAAGTCTCCCTACGCCCCAGGCAGGGGAGGGCAGGGCCTGATTGGCAGCGGAATGGGGTTATTAGTGAGCGGCTGCTGTCATCACTTCTGCTCCTTTGATCTTTCTTGCTTGTCCTCCCCACCCCCACCCCCATCACCATTCCTGGCCAGACCTGTGCCATGGACCAGGGCATCCCTCAATGCTTTGGTTCCTCTCATCTAGACCCTCCGCCTCTGGGCCAGGAGCCAGGCTTCCACTCTGGGCTGTCACTGACTCTCGGTGACCTTCGGAAGTGCTTCTTCTCCCTGTGGCCCAAGGTCCTTGTTTGTTAAGGTAGCAGCAGGAAAGGATCACTTATTGAGCTTCGGTTGCGTGTTGAGGCTTTTCACGTTTGATTCTCCATAACTCAGAGAGGTAGCTATCTTTATCTCCATTTAACAGATGAGGAAGTCGAGGCACCCAGAGGTGAAGGAACTCACCCAAGGCTGTGTCACTAGGAAGTAGCGGAGTGCAGGTTTGAACCCAGTTCCGTCTGGCTCCAGAACTGGAGTGCTTTGGGAGGGGAGGTTCTCACAGCAGACAATGAGCAGAAAACTTGGTCCCAGTTGGTGAGAGTGGAAAAGGTCACAGCAACCTCTGCAGCTTCATAGAGGAACAGATGGGTCTGGCAAAGGGCCCCGAAGACCCTGGTCACTGCCTGCAGCTCTGGTCCATGACAAGGGAGCCTCAGAGTCACAGTGACAGCTGGAGCTAGTGGGGGGTTAGTGTGAGGTGCTGGCCTGGGAACTGGGGGCTGGGTTCTGCTTCTGACTCTTCCCCTCTCTGGGCATCAGTCCTCACTTATGTAGAGGAGACCTTCAGACTAGTGCAGCTGATCCACGGACCTCTTTGAGAATCTGACAACAGATAAACAAACTGTCCTTAGATAAATGCACACAAAAACTTTCAAACATCCAATAAAAATCAGTTAAAACAAAAAAACCCCAAAACCTTTCAAACAGCCTTCTGGGCTTCAAGACAGTGAAACCTCCCTCTTTCTAAATCAAACCCCCCTGGGCTGGGTCACCACTAAGAGCCCTCCCAGTTCAGATGGTCTCACAGGCTTTGGCCTCCTGCTTCGCAGTCCAGTGCCTGTTTCCTGGGATCTGGCCCCTGCCCCCGGGCAGGGCTGAGCTCCCCTTGCCTCCCCAGGTGGTGGCTGTCGTGATGGACATATTCACTGACATGGAGCTTCTGTGTGACCTCATGGAGGCCTCGGGCCGGCGCGGTGTCCCTGTCTACCTGCTCCTGGCCCAGCAGCACCTGAGGCACTTCCTGGAGATGTGCTACAAGATGGGCCTCAACGGAGGGCACCTGCCGGTTAGCAAGGGATGGGGCAGGAGCCGGGGCCTGGGGTGGGCTGGTCCATGAGCACTGGGAGTCAATGGGAGGGGGGCCGGCTTCTCTTAGCTCTTTCCGGTTAGAGACTCTGTGGAATTTAGACATGGCTTGAGCCCCTATCTCTCAAGGTCACCCCTAACCCCAATCCCTCCTTGGCTCAGAACATGCGTGTACGGAGCACATGCGGGGACACATATTGCAGCAAGGCAGGCCGCCGCTTCACGGGGCAGGCCCTAGAGAAGTTTGTCATCATCGACTGCGAGCAGGTGGTGGCGGGCAGCTACAGGTGAGTGAGCGGGATGAGGGGGTGCACCTGGGGCTGGGCCATGGGCTGGTGAGGCTGCCTGGGAGCTGGCAGCTTTGAATTGCCCTTTCTTCATCCGTCCTTTCCACCATGGACTTCAGTTCAGTTCAGTTTCAGTCGCTCAGTTGTGTTCAACTCTTTGCGACCCCATGAATCGCAGCAAGCCTTAGCAGCCACCTAATGTCAGGCATGGAGCAGGGCCCAGTGGCCAGTGTGGGGAGCAAGACAGCCCCGGGCTGGGCCCTGGAGAAACTCACTCTGTGGAAGGATTACTTTAACGCTCCAGCACAGAAAATTATTGTTGTTGTTGTTTAGTTGCTAAGTTGTGTCTGACTCTTTGCGACCCCATGGTCTGTAGCCCGCCAGGCTGCTCTGTCCACAGGCTTCTCCAGGAAAGAATATTGGAGTGGGTTGCCATTTCCTTCTCCGGGGGAATCTTCCTGACCCAGGGATTGAACCCGCGTCTCCTGTCTTGGCAGGCAGATTCTTTACTGCTAAGCCACCATGGAAGCCTGGAAAATATTGGTGTTGGCCAAAAAAGTTTCATTCAGGCTTTCCTGTACCATCCTATGGAAAAACCTGAATGAACTTTCTGGTCAACCAATAACTCTTGCACCTTGGAACTGGAGGGACTTCAGGGAACCTAGCCCTTGGTCCATTTTACAGATGGGGAAGTTGAGGCTGTGACGGAAAACCATGTGTCCAAGTCCACTAAGCTGAGCAGCACAGACTCTGGAGTCAGAGCTCTGCCCTTCACTTGGGCCCTTGCAGTGCTGGTGGTGGTGGTGGTGGTTTGGTCTTCCACCCCTGGTTGTGACTCCTGCCTGGTCCCAAGGGCCTCCACTTTGCCTCCTGACCCTGACTCTCTGCCCCCAGCTTCACCTGGCTTTGCAGCCAGGCCCACACGAGCATGGTGCTGCAGCTGAGGGGCCGCATTGTGGAAGACTTTGACAGGGAGTTTCGCTGTCTTTATGCTGAGTCCCGGCCGGTGGAGGGATTCTGTGGAGGTGAAGATCCCCCGACCCCCAGGGCACCGCGCCCTCCCCCAGTGGCCTTGGCTTTTGGGCCAGGAGTCCCCAGCACCACATCCTCATCACCATCCAGCACCAGCCTCAGCAGCATCAAACGCTCACCTCGCAAGGGCCACTCGTACCTCGCTCTGCCAGGAGGCGGTGACCACACTGACATGGGTGTGAGGTCCTCATCCCCCGGCCCTACCCGCTGTGAGGCCGATGGCCAGCCCTCCCTGCAACGCCAGCTGTCAGACCCTAACCATGGCCCGCTGCTAGGGCCCTACAGGGCCAACCTGAGCAAGCTGGGGGCATCCCCCTGGTGCCAGTCTTCCCCTGCCCTCAACCACAATAGCACCATCCCCGTGACCCTGGCAGGGGGGTCACCCCTGCTTGCTTGCTCTCGCCCTCTCCTCCCCTTTCCCTGGAGTGTCTCAGCTCTGCCCCAGTTCCCAGAGAATGGGGTCCCAGGAAGCCAGGAGCCTAGGCCCTCACGGGGCCGCTGGGTACCCAGCACAGCCCTGGAGACACTGGAGGAGAACAAGGCATCTCTGAGTCAGAGCCATGGACAGCTGGATCTTCTTGTTCCCTTCCCCAGAGCACGAGAAGCAGGAGGCCCTGATTTGGGGGTGGCCCGCAAGTCAGGCTCTCTTTGGCCTGGTGAGCAGGCCCCAGAGGATAAGAGGCTGTCCGCAAACCACAGCCATGGCCAACTGGACCTCCTGGTGCAGTCCCCCCAGGCTGGGAGCTCCAGAGTGCCCCCTGAAGCCAACTCTCCGGCCAGGGCTGGCAAGCAGGGTCCAGATGAACGACGGCAGACCCTAGGCCACAGCCAGCTGGACCTCATCACAAAGTTTGGTCCATTCCGGGGTGAGGGGCCTGGGCCCAGTGAACTCCCTAGGCCGAGCCCTGCTCGAAAGGCTGGAGTGGACTTGGGGGAGGAGAAGCGGCGGACGCTGGGCCACAGCCAGCTGGACCTCATCACCAAGTATCATCAGTTGCAGGGCACCAGGCAGGGACCCGAGCCCAGCCTCTCCGGGAGCCCTGCAGGTGGCCAGCGCAATGGCAACAGCAATGGCCTGTCTGAGGATGAGAAACGGCGGACCCTGGGCCATAGCAAACTGGACCTCATCACTAAGTACAACAAATCCAAGTTCAAGTTGCTCCGAAGCCGCTTTGAGACCTAGTTGTACTCCCAGAAAGGGACATGTCTGTCTTCCACCTACTGTGACCAGATTTGTTCAGGTCCCAGACTTTGGGGAGGAAGCTCGGGTAGGAACTGTATGAGGAGAGGGATCTAGAAGCCCAGGTTAGACATTCCCAGGGCTCAGGATTCTTGTTCATATACGCACATGCACACACATGGGAAAATGGAATTTATAGTTACCAGGCACCTGCCACTTGTCACTGTGCTGGGCCCTCCATACCGGTTACTTCTCATCATTCATCCTCACTCACAATATCCAACAAGATAGATTCTGGTAGGTATACAATTCTAGGACCATAGGTATCATCTTCCCTATAATATAAATATGGAAGCTGAGACCTAGCGAGTTTGATGACTTGCTTGGAATCAGGTTCAAGTAACTAATGGGGCTCAAATCTTTATTTCTTAAGATTTTGTTTTTGCACAGACAGGATACACAATATCAGTAGTTCCCCTGTCCTCATACACACAAAATCCATATATCACAGAGGTGCCCCAAATACCTGCACAATGTACACTGCACACTGACAAGGTTCACCCCACAGACACAGTCCATGTGATAAACCAGAACACTCAGGATTCTAGTTATAGTTACTCAGTAAATGTCACTTGACTAAATGAAACCAGCACACATTGAGTGTGTACTGTAGACCCTCAGGATCCACTGACTATAAATATGCACTTAACCACACACACACACACACACACACACACACACACACACACTCATGGGCAGGCATGTACGATCCAATAATTTTTTCTACCTAAAGCTGTGTATCCCGTCCTGTGCTGGACATGCAGCAGGGCTCCCAGTCCCTGGAAGACAAGGATTCAGTGCATAAATCATTGGTGTTTCTAATGAAAGGCTAACCAGTGACAGAAGGTGGTAGAGAATGAAGGCCAGAGTGGTGGTGATGATGGAGTGGTGAGAAAAGTTTCTTAGAGGAGGCAGCCTTTGAGCCAAACCTTAAAGGGTGGGAAGGACTTGGATAGATGGAGGTGAGATTTAGAGGAATTCCTGGGAGAGGGAACCAGGTGAAGAGAGACCAGAGGGAGGACTGAGGGAGTGGGTCTGAGATGAACTGCAGAGGATGGAGAGGACACAGATACTCAGACTCTAACACACACACACACACACAATCATCTTGCTTAGTGTCGCCAGAAGTATAGGCTGTCAGATGTGGGTCTCTTTCCTGAGTTGCGGCCTGCCTGGGAGTGTATTTGTGATACAAATCAATAAAAGCAGACAAGCTCTGACCCGGAGGCTACCTGGTGTATTCTGAGAAGCCCGAGTTACGACTATGCAGGTGAGGGACAGGAGAAAGGCACCATTCGGGCCTTTCCCTGGAGGAAAGCGGATGGCTGTAGGAGGGTGGGAGTGGCAGGGGGCAGGGTAGGAAAGGGGTTCCAAGCTTCTCTCTGCTCTCACTGAGAGTGACATCCTGAGAGACCCTGGGGCTTTTGTTTAAAGTGTGGGCCAAGTTCATCCGTCTACCAGAGCATGTCTCTTGACTGCCACCATCTGTGGCTGGGGTGGGACGGGGGCAGAAATTGGCCTGCTGAGTGTGATCAAGCCTGTGCCAAGGGCACGAGTGGAAGCCATCAGCCCCCAGACCCNTAAGAGACAGGTTCATCCGTCTACCAGAGCATGTCTCTTGACTGCCACCATCTGTGGCTGGGGTGGGACGGGGGCAGAAATTGGCCTGCTGAGTGTGATCAAGCCTGTGCCAAGGGCACGAGTGGAAGCCATCAGCCCCCAGACCCTTACCCACTCTGGACGACCCCCCTCCCCGACCCCAACACTCTGCTTCATCCACCGTCCTCTCTCCAATACCTTCTTCAGTACGATGATTTCCTTTACTTCTCTGGCTGTGCCTCCTCCTCCAGCCTCTGGCACGTCTCATTTCTCCCTAATGGACACCTTCTCCATGAGTGACCTCATCTACCCCAGGCTTCGGCCTCACATCTCAGCCCTTCGGTCTCCCCTGGGCTCCAGATTCGGCCTGGAAATCTGTCCCGTACCTTACTCTGTCCCTCACCTCCCCCACACCTTCTCTTCCTCCCCAGGCTTAAGTTCAATAAATATATCTCCAGCATCAACCCATCTTTTGCAAGACATCCTGGCTCCTCCATTCTGATACCTCACATCCAACCAGCACAAGTCTCTGTCAGTTGTTCCTCCTACAAAGATCCCGATTGAATGAATGAATAAAAGAATGAATGAGAAGCTTGATGGAGGCGGGGCCAGGAGGGGGTCTGGACCGGATCACTTGCAACCATAGAGTCCGCGCAGGGGTTGGGAGCTAGAGTGGCCGCATGCGTGGAGGCGTGCGCCACGCTCTGTCGGAAATCCCCTAGGGTGGAGGCGGAAACGGAAACCTACAGAGGGAGAAGGGCTTTTGCCGCGTGTGGAGGTTGCGCTTACCTGGTGAGCGGTTGTGGCTGGACACCGGAAGGGTCAGCTCGGGGCGCCCGGAGTCGTGAGGGGTGGGGGCCGGAGGATTCGGGACCAGAGAGTCTGGATGGGCGCGGTGGGCGGGACCTGAGGGCTGAGGGCCGAGTGGGGCGGGGTTGCAGTGGGGCTGACGCGCGGAGGCCGGGGGACGGTGATCCGGCCCCGGCGTCGAGGCCGAGGTACACCGTCCCGGGAGATTATCCACAGGTCCTGAACTCCAGTCCCACAACCCCTAGGCCTCATGGCGGTCCGTGCGTCGTTCGAGAACAACTGCGAGATCGGCTGCTTTGCCAAACTTACTAACTCCTACTGCCTGGTGGCCATCGGAGGGTCGGAGAACTTCTACAGGTGCCACGGGAGCCCCGGGCCTGCGGGCAGTGTGTGGGTGGGTGGCGGGTGGAGGTCCTTGGAGTCGGGCTCCGGCAGAGTGAGGAGGGTTCGGGCCCCTTAGCCCCGTGATCATTGTTGAGTCCGTGTCCCCACAGTGTGTTCGAGGGCGAGCTTGCTGGTACCATCCCCGTAGTGCACGCGTCCATCGCCGGCTGCCGCATCATCGGGCGCATGTGTGTGGGTAAGCCGGCTGAAAGTCGCCGAGGGAGGGAGTGGAGCCTCCCAGCGCCTTTAACCTTCCCCCTAGAAAGGACCCGGAGGACCCAGGGATTTCTAGGCTTTCATCCATCATCTCCAGCGACTACAGAATCTCTCAGTTCTGTGCCGGACCCGGTCTAAGTGTCAACAGATCAGGGACAACCTCTGGCAAAGGTTTCTGGATCATTGTAATCAAAACGTTAAGGGCTTTCACTTTTACACTTATTTCAGTCCTTTTTCACTGAAGACCCTGGGAAGTAGGAATTACTGGCCTAATTTGACTGATGAGGAAGCTGAAAATCAAAGAACCCAGGTGACTCACCCTGTTCCACACCTAGTATGAGGCAAGATTGGATTGTCATCTCTCCCTCCCTGGCCACTGACTCTGGTAGATTGCTTCCTCTTTCTGAGGGTCCATTTCTACCTCTAAAAAATGACAAGCTAAGATTCTGGGGCATCCTGTGCAGTTACTGATTTAAAGCTTAAGTTCTATTTACCAGGTACCCCTATATCCATCAGCACTGTTGACTCTGGGTATTGGTCAGTCCTTTGAACTGGCTCCGTTTTCCTTTACTGCCACCCCTTATTTGTAGTTCTACTCAGATAGGAGTTTTTCGTTTATTTTTAATTGTAAGCCTGATGATCTTGGACTCTTATTCAGGCAGAAGAACACTCTTATCTCTGGACTTGGTAATCTTTGGACTTGAAGCTAGTTCTTATGTAATAAGAGAGAACTTAGCCTGATCGTTGGTGGTTTGTTTTGTTTTGTTTTTTTAAAGGATGGGAGAAACTCATAGTTTAGAAGTTCATAGTTGTGTCCTTGCAGAGTTAGGCAGAGGTTTAGTCATTGTTGTCACAATATAATTATAGTTCATTCATGTTGCTGTGTACTCAGTTTTGTGTAAATGTACCACAGTGTATTCATTCATTCTTTTGACAGTGGGTATTTGGAGTAGTTTTCAGTTTGATCTATTATGAGTACTGCTGCTGTGTTTCTTAGTGAACAAATGTATGTATTTCTGTTGGATATATAATATCTGGGAGAGGAATGGCTGGGTATCCAGTGTAATAGATGATGTCACATAAGTATCTGAAGTTGTTGCTCTATTTACACTCCTATTGGTTGCTTCATATATCTTTGCCAACCGTTGGTGTTGAAGTTCTTTTTTAAGAATTTAGCCATCTGGTACATATGAAGTGTTACCTCAGTTTTTAAGTAGCGAAATATACAACTAATGCCCAGGAGCCCTTCCTTTCGGTCCTGGTCATCCCTGGTGGATGATGGTGAATTGGGCAGGATGTTTGGAACAGACTCCTAGGCCATCTCTGGCCTGCCCAGTGGGACTCCTGGTTGCGTGGGTGCTTGGCTCAGTGGTTTGGAGGACTGGGATATGGATCTAAACCTTTCCTAGGGAAGCTACCTGGACTGGGTTGTATCTTCAGGCCCCAGTGCTCAGCAGGTCATGTAAATTTACGGTTCATCCTTACACAACCTGCCCTAATTTGGGTCTCTCCAGGGAACAGGCATGGTCTCCTGGTGCCCAACAACACCACTGACCAGGAGCTACAGCACATTCGCAACTGCCTCCCAGACAGCGTGCAGATCCGGCGGGTGGAGGAACGACTCTCAGCTCTGGGCAATGTCACCACCTGCAATGACTACGTGGCCTTAGTCCACCCAGACCTGGACAGGGTGAGGCAGCCCAGTTTAGCCCAAGAGTCACAGGATATTAGCCTAGTCAGTGGTTAGCCACTGTTCTTGCCTATCAGGCAGGAATTTGGGGTATCTCTTGTGGTTTCTCTTTACACCTGGGCTCCTGCAGTTCAGGCACTGGTTGGAAGAGTGAATAGAGGCCTTTCGTGATGTGACCGGCTAGGGAAAAGAAGCTAGGGAGTGTATTAATCCACCCTGTATTAATCAGGGAGATTGACTCATTCAGTCTTGCAGCCAGGGCTGGGGAGAAGGTTGACAGTTGAACTTTTGCCTGTGGGTTAGAGGGAAAGAAGGCAATGTGGAGACCAGCCTCTGGCTCTTCAGGGCATGCATGGCTTTGTAGCTGGCCTTGACTCTGCTCCAAGCTGTATTCCCTCCTTTTTCTGGGTGAAGCTTCCATATGCAGCTGCATAGCAGAGGAATGAGCTTAGGGAGTCACACCCTGGGTGGGTTTGGGTGTGGAGGCCCTAGGTACTTTGATTTTATTGTTCTGTGTGCTGAGCACAGTACCTTTGGCTAACAGGAAACAGAAGAAATCCTGGCTGATGTGCTGAAGGTGGAAGTCTTCAGACAGACAGTGGCTGACCAGGTGCTGGTAGGAAGCTACTGTGTCTTCAGCAACCAGGGAGGGCTGGTACATCCCAAGACTTCAATTGAGGACCAGGATGAGCTGTCATCTCTCCTTCAGGTCCCCCTTGTGGTAAGCAGTCATGTTCTCTGACCTCTGTTTTCTGCTGGAGCAGATCCCTTTGCCCAGTATTTGGGAATCTGGGTTATTACCTGTCGCAGTTTGGGGTTGAGACTGGGGGTCAGAGACCAGGGATTAGGAAGAATCCTCATGACTCGGGCTGTTGGTGCCATGATCCTCACTGAACCATCCTTTGGCAGGCGGGCACTGTGAACCGAGGCAGTGAGGTGATCGCTGCTGGGATGGTGGTGAACGACTGGTGTGCCTTTTGTGGCCTGGACACCACCAGCACAGAGCTGTCAGTGGTGGAGAGTGTCTTCAAGCTGAATGAAGCCCAGCCTAGCACCATTGCTACTAGCATGCGGGATTCCCTCATTGACAGGTATCTGGGCCTTTCTTCTGTTGAGGGGAGGGGAGGGAGATGCCGGCTATAATGGGAGCCACACTGTTCATACCGGTAGGTTCTCCTCTGTGAGGCTACATCCACATAGTGCTGAGTAGGCACAGGGTACAGTCCACAAGCATTGCCTGAGTATCTGCCCATCCCCATCTTTGAGGATACATCAGTATATCCCTTCTCTAGGCTGTCTTGCTTTATCACTGACCACCTTCTTTTATAGTTTTTAATCTGCCTGTGTGTTGGTGTACCCAGCCAGTAGCCTGAGACAGGAAAGATCTTTTTATTGAGGGAAGAAGGGAAGGCTGCTTTGGTGCTAAGAGACTTGGGGGTGGATGTGGTGAGTGCATCAGAATCACCGTCATCTGTACTTCGGTGAGTTTAAATCAAAAGTGGGTTCTTGAGCCCTAACTCTGGAGATTTTGGAGTGTTAGGTTCTAGAATCTCCTCCTTTGGAAGGCATCAGGTGCTGGATGTTTAGTACCCCCTCCCCCGCCTTTTGTGGCTCTGGAGGCTCCCATGAGACACTTAACTGGAGTCTAGGAAGGTTTTGGGAAAGACAAATCAATCAACCTGGGCTTCAAGGAATGAGTGAAGTAGCTCAGTCATGTCCGACCCTTTGCAACCCCGTGGACTGTAGCCTACCAGGCTCCTCCCTCCATGGGATTATCCAGGCAAGAATACTGGAGTGGGTTGCCATTTCCTTCTCCAGGGGATCTTCCCAACCCAGGGATCAAACCACATTGCAGGGAGATGCTTTAACTTCTGAGCCACCAGGGAAGCCTTGGTGGCTCAAGGAATGAGTAGGTAATTGAATATACAGAGAGAGGGTGGGGAACTGTGGAGGGTGTGAAGGGGAAAGGCTTTATCCCCAGGGTTGAGGACTCTGAATGCCCATGTCAAGAAGTTTTGACTGCAGTAGATGTTTTGACCTCTGTTCTGTGTTGGGATGCTTATTAATGTAGATTCTTGACATCATCCTTCAAATCCTGATTCCCTCAGTTTGGTGTAGGACCCAGCCACGTGTAGTTATTTCAGTAATCTTTCCTGGTGACTCTGATGAGGGCAGTTTGGAGACCACACTGACAAACTGCTCTCAGCACTGGAGAGCAGTTGAAAAGGTCTGAACGGGAAAATGGTACCAGTGGTTTTGTCATTTGTTTAACAACTTTTATTTTTTAATACCTACTATGTATCAGACAGTAATGATGTGGTGATAAATAAAATATACCCTCCCTCCCCTTTTGGAACATTGACCCTCATAAAGAAAACAGTACTTCCACAATTAACCATTTAATTAAAGAACAAAACAGAGAAACTTCATAGCAACTGAGAACAGAAAGAAATTTCTATAACCTGATAATTCAGGTCAGTTCAGTTGCTTAGTCATGTCCGACTCTTCGTGACCCCGTGGACTGCGGCATGCCTGGCTTCCCTGTCCATCAACTCCTGGGGCTTGCTCAGACTCATGACCATCGAGTCGGTGATGCCATCCAACCATCTCATCCTCTGTTGTCCCCTTCTCCTCCTGCCTTCAATCTTTCCCAGCATCAGGGTCTTTTCCATTGAGTCAGTTCTTCACATCAGGTGGTCAAAGTTTTGGAGTTTTAGCTTCAACCTGATCATTGTTACCTACTAAAAAAAACCTACAGCAATGTTGTATTTAATGGAAAAACTTCAGAAACTGCCAGGCAGAACTGCCTACAGGCAGCAGCACTGGTCAGCATTGTAGTTACTGTTTTTAAAAAATGGGTATTGATAAAGAAGAGACAAACTCATTAGCCTCCTTTGGCTTTGAACCTGTTGAATTTGAGGTGCCCATGAGACCTCACAAGGACGGTGTCAGATAAGGGTTGAAAAATGTGTACTTCAGGCAGTTCCCTGGAAGCACAGTGGTTACGACTCACTGCTTTCACTGCTGAAGGCCTGGGTTCAGCCTCTGGTCAGGGAACCAAGATCTTGTAAGCTGTGAGGCGCAGCCAAAAAAAAAAAAAGATGTCCTTCACTTTTACAATCATGCACATGATTATCACCTCCAGGCAGAATGTTTGGGCCCCAGTCGTGCCACTAGAGGATTTGTGACCTAGTCGTGTCTCTTTTCCTTCTCTGAGCATCCCCCGTCCTTCCCTTGTCTGATTTAGTCTGTTGGACTTGACCTGTGAGGCTCTGATCATGATCAGCAATTTGAATAAGTTATTTTGAGTTCACCTGCTTGAGTGGAGAAGGAGTTACTTTTCCTTTTTAAGCACTGAGAGTTCTGGACTGGATTGTTACTTGTGGGAGTGGTGGAATCTAGAAGGGGCTCTTCAGGGCAGAGCTGGAACAGAGGTCCCGGGGTGAGGGTGGAGGCAAGCACCTTGAGTGTGGAGGGTTGAGCTGTGCTCTGACACCTACTGACAACACTCCTTTCTCTCTCTCCAGCCTCACCTGAGTCACCTTCCATACTGGTCCTGGCTCGGACTTTGGCTCCCTCTCAGTGTTCCACCCAGTCTGTCCTGAATGCTGGCAGGGCGGTAGCAGAGAACTCACCTGGACTCGTGGCTGTATATGCCCAGCCTTTCTTCATCTGTGCCCATGTCCTGAATCTATAGTTACTGCAAAAATGTGCCACCTCATGCTGGCTGGCAGGTCCTATGGCTTCTGGCTGAGAGCTCTGTTGTCTGTGCCATCCCATTAAAGGGCAGCTTCCTCTGGCCATTCTGAATGTGTTATTTGGGGATTTCAACGTGTACTCAGCCCCCTCATCGTTGTTCCAGGGGGAAGGTGGAGTAGGATGCACACACCCCTTAGTTTTACATGCTCCCCATCATTAGCTTCATCCCAGGGCGAGAGAAAGAAACACTCCATTATGCTACCGTTTTCCACACGACTTCAGCCTTATCGTTTTGGCTTCAAAGAATGAGTCTGTTTCAGCTCTCTCCTACGCCAGTGTGAGATCCTGAAGGGCTTTGGGGCACCTACCTGGCCACGGGGCAGCCTTGTCCTCCTTGACCCACAGTGGTGGACGGAGGTTGTCGGCTGCTAGGTGCCCGGGACAGTCTCAGACTTGGGTGCGTGTGGCGCCAGGCTTGAAGAGGCGTGGGTAGTTGTGGCGGATGCCATCGTCTCCGAGTTGCTCGTGGGGCGGGGCCCCGGGACTTGTGGGCAGGTGTGGCCAGTTGCTGGTAGGTGGGGTCGGTGTGCTGGGCCCCGCCCCTGCGTCCTGAAGCCTTCCCTGGCGCTTAGGGGGCGTGGTTCGTGCGCCGTGACGTCAGGACGCCAGTGCCTCCGGACGCCGCTGCNGGAGGACCCTGCTCAGCCCCGGCCAGAGCCCAGCCCCTGGGGGCCGCTGGACGACGTGCGCTTCCTCATCGCCTGCACCTCCTGGTACTGACTCGCCGCCCTCCGCAGTTAGCACCCGCCGCCTTCTGTCGTCCGGTTCGCTTCTGGTCGGGCCCTTGTCTCCCCAGCTTCGCCCACCCTGGAGGCGCTCGGAGAGTCGGGGAGCTCGAGGGGGACTGGAAGGAAGCCGCCTCCGCAGCCTTTCCTCCGGCCCCTCCCGCTACCCTGGATTTGTTTGCTTCTTAGCCTGCATCCAGACTAGCTCAGATTTTCGTGTTCTTGCCCACCCCACAGTTTCTCCGGCCGTCTGGGTCCTGGGGCAGCCTTCTCGTCACTGGCTTCCAGAACCAGGTCAGGACTCTTGGTAAGAAGACCCCAAGGCTGCTGACCCCACCTCACTTCACCTCATTTTTCCCTGTCACGAAGAACTGGGCTCTTGCTTTTGTCCTGGTTACAGCACCTTGTGTCTTGGCTTCAGAAAAGACCTTGCCGCCGTGAACCTGCCCATCCATGCCTCTCCTGGGAGAGGCGCCATCCTGGATGGCCACCCTGGCATTATCCGGTTGTATCGCTGGGAACCCAGTTACAGAGGGCCTCCAGGACCAGTCTTTCGGAAAGAGAAGGCATCTGATTTTGGGGGCTGGCAGATGAGATGCCTTGGGCAGCTCCCAGACACCCCAAAGCATCCTGTCTCCCAGAAGCTTCTTTAGGCCACTCAGAACCTGATCCCTGTTTTGACAGCCCAGGGAAATGACACATTCTGTATTTTTGTTTTATTTAGAAATGATTTAAAAAACATTATACAAAGGCTGATCAGTTTAAAATGTGACTGACACTGAAATGCTGTGATGTTCCCCAGACTGTGGGGAAGCTGGGCTCTGGGGTCCCCAGTACTTTGCCCCTCTGTCTGTCTGTCCTGTCCTGGGATGATGGGCAACAGATGACCCCAAGGCAGGAGAATCCAAGACTGGAAACCTCCACGCTGAGCCCTCTCTGGGCCTGGCCCTGCGTCCCTCACATCTGCAGCCTGGGCTGCCTGCCTCCATCTCCTGCTCTTTCTCAGCTGACCTCAGTAGTACCAGGAGCCAGTGGGGAGCCTGGGGGGCCTAGAGCTTTCGCGAAGTGAGAGCACCAACCTGAGGAGTGGAGAGGGACCAGGGAAGAGGGAAGGGAGGCCGAGGAAAGATGGATAAAAGAGACACTTCTGATCTCATCTTGGACCCTGGAGGGGTCCACAGGTGGGGACCCAATGCCCAGCAAGCCCACTAAATGGCCTGGGCAAGTAACAGCCTCTCTGTGCTTTGTTTGAGGGCACAGTGAGAGTTATCCTTGGCCTCCCAAGGACTACATGAGTTACATGTGAGTGGACGGGTGAGCTAATAAAGTGCTTTGCAAAGTATAAAACACTGTACAAACCTATGAATCACTAATATCTCCGCAGTTGTTCCCCACCCGCCCCAGGGAGCCCGCCCTTGACCAAAATGAGAAAAAAAAAAAAGGATGACGACGGAACACAGTGGACCCATATAGGTGTCTCTGGGACAAAAGAGATTTTGCTCAAGATGGCTCCCAGAGGCCCTGTCTGCTACAGGTTAAGCAGACCCAAAGCTCAGAGGCCACAGGGTGGGGGGCAAGGCCCGTGCAGGCTCAGAGGCCCTGCCAGCACCCCCAAAGACTGACATCTCTTGGATTTGGCAGAGAGCCCGTGGACATCATTAAGCCCATTGGTCCTGCCTCTTGACTCCTTAGCGACAAGAAGGTCTGCCTCTTCCTGGGTTGATGAGAGGCAAGCCGAGCCCTAGGAATTCCTGCCAGAGACAGTGAAGGGCGGCCCCCTAGGCTGGGGGCTGTTACCAGTTATGGGTGCCCTTTTCCAAAGAGCAGTGCAGGGTGGTGGGCCTAGAGAGCTGGGTTAGCAGGGGCCAAGCTCATGGTATAAACACTGCTTCTGGGCTGAGAAATTGAGTTGGTCTCAGGGCACCTAGGGGTGCGGGCTCTGAGCATTTCAGAAGACTGCCCTGGGCCCCTTCTCCCACGGTCATGAGAGTGTTGGCCTGGAGTCATTTCTGTCTCACCTAACCCATCAGGCTGAGCTCTCAGGCCACAGGTGACAGGCTGGACCAGGGCAGGGACCTGGGGGATGGTGAGAGAGACGGGAGAGTAGAGGACAGCTACAAACTTAAATCAGCCTCCAGAGAGGGGTCAGCTCCTGCTCCCACCCTGTAGCCTCATCATCAGGGCCCGGCTCCTGGGGTGTTGGGGCACTGGAAGGGCCTTAACAGCACCTTGGTCCTTATCGCTGTGGGGAGGGCTGGCCTTGCCAAGACAGTCACCGCTAATTCACCTAAAGCCTCAAGCAGCCTTTGCAAAATGGGACTTTAAACAATAGTGACAGGACACTGAAATATTCACGATGTGACAGCTGGGTCCTTGTCAGACTCAGCTGGGCCACAGCCCTGCCTGCAGCACGTGACCCTAAGAGGAGACCCTGACGTGTGGAGCAGGTTTCCTGAGGGGTCTGCTGTGGCCAGCAGGGGAAACCCAGGCTTGCTGCCCACTGTTTCGGCGGCAGGGGTCCTGGAGCCGTGGAGGGCAGTGGGGGTGGGGTGGGGGGACATCTGACCAGCAGGTGTTGGCAAAGGGGGACCAGGACTGGTGGCATCTCCCAGATGGGGGCGAGGGCTGTGCTGGCTTCCCACAGAAGGTGCTGGGTCCAGCCAGGTACAGTGCCGTAGTGCCCCATGGACCCCACGGGGCACAGTGACCACAGGGCCTCTCTTCCTGGCATGGGCCCTGCCTCCTGACGGGGCCTGGCCTGTTCCCTGGAGTAGGGATCAGTTAGCCAGGACAGAAGGCTGGCAGCTGGGCGCCAGGCACCCACCCTGGGGCACAGCCGCCATCACTCCCTGCCCTGTGCTCAGCCCAGGCCAATGCACCACCACTTCAGCTACGTGACCCCTGGCCTAGGGCCCTACTGGCCCCGATGGGCAGTGGCCAGAGCTGCCCCTCAGACCCTGGTGAGGAGGGGCCTGGCCAGCCAGACTGAGTGGACAAAGAGGGCTCTGGGCTGCTCACACCCACTCCTGGACCGGCCGCTTATAGTAGGTGACAGGCTGAGGGCCCGCCTTGTTCTTGAACTGGAAGATGGTGTAGACCAGCACCAGGATGCAGAGGGACAGGATGCAGGGTATAACCACGGCCACCGCGTTGACAGAGCCTGGCACGTCGTTGATGGTCACCATGATGTCCACGTCATCCTGGGGCAGCCTCCGCTCCTTGCGCCGCTCCGCCTCCTTCTGGTTGCAGCCCATCCAGTCCCGCAGGATGTTGCGCGGGTAGCCTGGCTCCACGCTCAGCTTCTGGTTGTCAAACTTCCAGTAGTCCCGGCCCTTATAGAAGTAGGTGTAATCTGCAGAAACACGGCCCAGCTTCACCATCCCGACACTTCCCGCACCTGCTCTGGGCCAGCAGGGAAAGGCAAGGGGCTGTGGCAGTGTGGGGGGGGGGCGCCTCTCCCACCCGAGAGGAGCCCTCGAGCAGCTCTGAAAGTGGGGGCGGGCGCATGCGTTGGTGGGGCAGCGTGTTGGAATGCCTGGCACACCTCGCAGAGGGTGTGGCTGGTCAAGGAGTATGACCTGCTCAGCTGCAGAGGCACCCAGACCTGGACCAGCCCACCCTGTCATCTCAGAGGTGCTGGGAAGCCACTGAGGGGCTTTAGGTAGAACTGGTGAGTTCATTTCGTGTTTCCTTGACAAGGACCCTTCTCAGCCTGGGCTCTCAGCCCTGTTGAACTATGTCCATACCCCCTCAGACCCCCTGCCACATGGGTCAGATGCAACCCCCACTCAGGGCTTGGACAGCGCTGCCTCCACAGCCAGCTCCAGGGCTGCGCCCGCTCCTGCCTGAACCAAGGGGGACAAGGAGCCAGAATTCTCTTGTCGACAGTGGACACCACCTCTTGGTAATTACCATGCCTTTTTGGGGGCTTGGCACACATGACTTCACAACACAGATTGCAGGGTCGCTGGGACCCTGCTGGGGGAGGGGATGGAAGGCAAGGAGGCAGCAGGGCTTGGCAGCCACCACAAGGCTCCCTGCAGCAGCCTTATCGGCCGAGCCAGTCCTGACGGAGAGCAACTCACGTTCTCCCATTGGCCGGCTCCTCACTCTGGCTGGGACTTTCATTGGCTAAGGTTCCTGATGTCACCTGTCTCTGAGGCTCCCCCGAAGAGTAAGGCCACGTGTGTAAAGCATCAGCTACACAGGAGAGCCACCAAATAGCAGCTCCACCCCTGTTAGCCCCTGGCTTTCTTACCAGAGACGCGGCCTTGGAGAGCCCTTCCTGACAACCCTCTATCACAAGGCCCTCTGCTCAGATGCTCTCTCCCAAGTGCTTTCCCTTACTGCCTTTGTTGCCACCTTACTTGTTTTTCTGCCTCTAGGCTGGGAGCCAGAGAAGCAATGCACATCTCATTCCAAGCTCCATCTCCAGCCCTCGCACACAACCTGGCTCTCAGTAATTACTGTGGAGTGAATGAATGCCTGTCATTCCATAAAAACTAAAACATCCTAAACAAGATGACGATAATGATAACAGCTGAAACTTACGTGGCACGGGCCAACTGCTCTACGTAATTTATGTTCATCCTCACAAAGCTCTGTGACTTAGGGACCATTATTATCCCCATTTTATAGATGAAGAGACTTAAGTGCTATGCCCAAACTCATACTGAGTAGTGGAGGTGGGATATGAAACCAGCCAGCTTGGCTCCAGAGTCTGCTTTGGACCAGATTAATGGAGATGAATTCAACAGACATTTATGGATACGTGCTCAGCACCTGGCAAGTCCCAGCTCCTCTTCTTCTTCTTTTTGGTTGTGCTGTACAGATTGTGGGGTCTGAGTACCCCAACCAGGGATTGAACCCAGGCCCTCGGCATTGAAGTACAGAGCCCTAACCACTGGACTACATGGCATTCCCTCAGTCCCTCTTCTTGACAAGCTTCTAGTCTAGTGGGGCAAGAGGTTCTGAGTCAGCGTGCCACCCAGGAGAAGCTTAGAAAATATCTCATACAACCCAAAAAAAAAAAAAAAAAAAAGGCTTCTCTCTGTTATCTTCAAGCCCTGTGAAAAAGCCCTTTGGATCACCACATCCATCATTTCAGATCTGATAACTCAAGGCACTCCTAGAGTACTCCTGAGGACCTCTGCTTGAGAAATGCTGCCTGAGGGAATGAAGTCAGTCTATGAAAGCCTCTCTCAGTTGTGAATAATACCCGCAGATGAGAAACTGTGACTTGGCAGCTGTTAAGAGAAGATTAAGTGACTGTGAATGTGGGTCGATATGAGGCAGTTATCTTTGCCACCAGGTGATATTTCTCAAACCTGGATACCATGAGAGTACGCCTCCGGTGGGCGGGCCCCGATGAGACCTACGCTAAACCAGATCCCCCCAAACCTGGCTGGGTTCTTACGTACATCCTTCCTTGCTGATGAAGGCCCCTTGGGGAGCCTGGGGGATGCCCTTCCACACGGTGATGGGCTTGGGGTAGCCAGGGTCCGTGGCCCGCCGCTCCTCACTGTAGCGCCAGTACCGCTCGCCTTTGAAAAAGTAGGTCTTGCCCACAGGTTCCCAGCGCAGAGCCGTGTCAATGCCTTCTCGGGGCAGACAGCTGCCCAGCTCCCCCAGGCTGTGGGGGTATCCAGGCTCCACTGTCACCTCCTTAAATACCCAGTACTTGTCACCTATGGCCAAGAGGAGCCCAGGATTAGCTTTCCTCAGTCATTCAATGCCGGAGATTGTGGTTAGATCCACTTGCCCATCATCTACTGGGACTGGAGTCATTCATGAAGCCAGTGTCAAGGGGAAACAGCCCTAGGCCTGCTTGATCCCTCTGGTGGGGGTGGCTAGGGCCCCTTGGCCCAGGCAGAGCTTAGAGGGCAAGAAGCCGGAATCTAGCGTCAGGTCCTGGGCAGCTCGCCCCACGCCGCCCCGGCTCTGTGCCCCATCCTCTTTTTGTTTCATGTGACTCGCTCCTTTCTCCTTTCTGGGTGACCTCAGCCTCTTTTGGCTTCACACACACACAAGTACTCACCTTCCACCAGTGACACCCAGCTGTGAAGCCGTGGCCCATGGCCGCTCTCCCAGTGGATTGCCCACCGACCTCTGGGAATTTCCAGGTCTGCTTCCAGAGTTCCTCATCTCCACCGCGAGGGCTCCCTCCCTCACCACCTCTCTGCCCTGCAGCGTCCCCAAGAAGGTGGCATCCTTGGTCCTCTTTCCTCCTCCTCTCAGCACTCAGCCTCTTGTAAGGCCTTTTCCATCTCCTGACCTCACTGCTCCTCCTGGCACAAGCGTTAGAGACATTGCCCTCCTCAACTCCAGAAACGGCCTCTTACCTCTGCCCTGATTGCCACCTGCCCTCTGGCTCTCTGCTGCTCACAGACGAAGCGTGAATGCCAGCACTGACCTAATGGATTGAGACCACAGTCTGGCTGGGCAACCGGGGCTCTGAGGACTCTCCCCTAAACTACCTTTCCAGGCATGGCTCTCGCGTGGCACTCCAAGGCCATTCAGTGGGTTTTCTAAAGGACTTGAACTGCTCCTTTGGCCATGCTCTTCCTTCCCCTTGGAATGCTTTCCTCGCTTCTCACTACCTTATCTTATCCTTCTGAGGCCTGGCCAAGTCAAGATAACGGAAGTGAAACAACCCAGCACAAGCTGGGTGAGCCGGACAACTAGCTCCCCTCCCGCATTCCCTGACCTCTCCAGCCTGTACGCCCCCCTCCCTCCAGGCTGTTACAGAGCTCACGCGGTGGCCTCCTGTGGAGCATGGATGCCCTTCAGTTGTCCACCATCCTCTACCCTGTGTGGGTGAGGTTTGTCACCCCACCAACTCTGGCACATAGAAACCCTCAACAGTCACTCCCTGACTTAACTGCCCTGCCTGCAGAGGTCCATCCTGTCAGATGTCAGTGTTAGGGCTAGAAAGACCCTTGCAGGAGATCCACCCTCACCCACCGCAACCCCCCAGCCCCACCTTGCCTCTTCAAAGGTGGAGAAAGGGCGTCCTGAAAAGAGAAGGAAACCGTCCCACCCCTCCACACAGACCATGTTACCTTTGAAGAAGACAAATCTTCCATCTGCCCTTTCATAGGCTGCGTCTATGCGGGCAGGCAGGCCCTTCCAGAACTGCTCGATCTGCATGGGGTAGCCTTCCTGCACCCGGTTATTGCGCAGGCGCCAGAACCAGCGATCCTGGGGGTTAAGACGAGGAAAGAAAGAGGAATAGCCTTTGAACCCAGTGATCTCAGCCCTGGGTCTCAGGCCCCACAACCCAACACCTTCCCCTGGTCCTCCCCTTGCAAGACTCCATGAAGTCTGTCCATTTACTGCATCTGAATTTCGGAGCCCAATGCCGAAGCCAGGATGCTCATCACCTCTCTTCAATAAGGCATCCAATGGCTCTTGTTGCCAAAGGGGTCGCAAGACAGAGCTGACGGACAGGCCTGGGGGAAGAGGAGGCAGCGTGGAGGAGCTGGAAAGGTTGGTGCGGTGCCTGGGTTGACCACAGGAGGGCAGAGGAGAGTTACTGACATCAGAGGGGACCTTCCCGAGGTTGGGCAGCAGGGGGCGCTCACTGATGCCGGGCAGAGTGCCCGCCTCATAGCTGGCTCCAGCTGGCAAGCAGCGCAAGGACCATGGGAAGCAAGCTGTGGAAATTCCCCCAAGCCCTGGCTGTGAATTCAGGTTCATCCTCTTACAGTTGCATGACCTGGGGCTCAGTACTTGAAGACCCTCACCTGCACTGTGCTGTGCTTAGTCGATCAGTCGTGTCTGACTCTTTGCGACCCCGTGGACTGTAGCCCACCAGGCTCCTCTGTCCATGGGATTCTCTAGGCAAAAATACTGGAGTGGGTTGCCATGCCCTCCTCCAGGGGATCTTCCCAACCCAGGGGTCAAACTCAGGTCTCTCGCATCCCAGGCAGATTCTTTGCCATCTGAGCCAGGTAATAATGAAGGGAAAGATGAGAGATTATAGGTGAAGTGCCTAGAACAGCACAAGGCACATAGCTGATGCTGATTAAATGGTAGCTCAACAGGTCAAGTGTGGGAAAAAGCCCTCCTCCACACACTGGCGCCTTGTCCCACTGCAGTCCTGGTTGGTAGGCACTCTGGGCGAGGCCTGTAACTTCCCAGGGCCTCAGTTTTCTTATGTGTCAATGGGAATGATAAGACCCAGACTTGCTTAGGAATCATTCAGCTGGAGGATCCAAGGGTATAGAAGAATGAACATGATACATAAAAGATGGTTTGGAAGCTCGAGAAGATTTGTTTTTTTTAGGTGTCTTACAAAGCACTTTCACACCCAGCTTTTTAAACCTTATTTTGACTTTCACAACTCCTGTTAAGTAGATCTGAGATAGACAGAGTCTTAAGGAAGGCCTAGTAACTATCTTTGAGCCTCACAGTCAGAGCAGGACTGGGGTGGACCTCTGTTGCCTGATTCTTGGTCAGAACTCAAAGCTTGCTGGGGAGAATCCACAAGGGGGCTGGGGTGGGGCAGCCCTCTACAATCCCCCAGTGTGCTGGAGACACGCTGCCCAGAACCCCGTCAGTGGAGGCTTCTCATCCTGGGGGCTGGGAGTGTGCTCAGCAGGCAGTTTTCACCTGTTAGCCTCTCTGGGGATGGTCTCAGCTCCAGACAGCTCCCCCAAGGTCATGGCCTCCTTTGTCCAGGGACTGAATAAAGTTCCAGCCATTTGGGGTCCAAGTGGACAACTCTGACAGGCTGTTCCAGTTCCAGAGCTCTCTGCGGGGGTGGCCAGGTCTGCAGTGGGCCTATTAGTATTGCTTGTTGCTCACTAGTCTCTGTGATCCCGTGACTAAAGCCCACCAGGCTCCCCTGTCCATGGGATTCTCTAGGCAAGAATACTGAAGTGGGTTGCCATTTCCTTCTCCAGGGGGATGGCCCCAACCCAGGGATCAAACTCGGGTGTCCTGCATTCCAGGCAGGTTCTTTACCATCTGAGTCACCAGGGAAGTCCCTCTAGTGGGCCTAGTTGCTACTCATTAATGTCTTCTCCTCTTGCCCCGCCAGGCCTCCCTCTCCTCCTTCCCAGAGATGTGGGTTCCAAAGGTGCATCCTAGTCAAAATCCTGCATCGCAGGACTACCCTAGCAGAAGTGGTTAAGACTTTGCCTAGCAATGTAGAGAGCACAGGTTTGATCCCTGGCTGGGGAACTAGGAGCCCATGTGCCTCTGCGCCAAAAGGCCAAAACATATAACAGAAGCAATATTGTAACAAATCCGACAAAGACTTTTAAATGGTCCACATCAAAATAATCTAAAAAAAAAAAAAAAACCCTGCATCCCAAACACTGTCCCAGCTTCAGCTTCCCTGACAACCAACTGCAACACAGGAGCAGGCCACCCTGTCAGCCCATGGCTAGAGAGACCCGAGCAGAACAAGGGACGTAACCTGGCCAGCTTTCTGTCAGGGGCGCCTCAGAACCATCCTCTCGGCCCTGCCAGGACCAGAGACGGACTCAGCCACGGCTGCACCAGCCCCTACTCCAAGCCGCTGTCGTCACAGCCACGACTCGTGGGATCTGCACACACCCTTCACTAGAGCAAGTGACTCCCCCAGCTCTCAGGGGCAGAAACCGAGATCCACACGATGGACGTGACTCGCTCAGAATCACAGACCAAAGGCCAGACTCTAGCACTTTTCCCCCAGCGTTGACCCCTGCGAAGGGGCAGGCCCACCCATCTTCCCCCTTCCCTCTTGAAAACAGTCCACTGACCCAGCGCCAGGAAGAGACCCCGTGTCCTGGCCGCTGGACTTGCTCCCGTCCATCTGGGCCCCCCCGGAAGGCCTAATCCCAGAGCAGCCGCTGTCTCCCACCCACGGTGGGGGAAGGGGTGGGAGCGGAGCACCGAGGTCCTACCTTAAACACAAACATCTCGCCCCGGAAGAGGGCCACCGTGTTGAAGTTGCCGTCACAGATGTTGGGTTTGGCGCCCGGTGCGGCTGGCCGGTCCCCGAGGGGTGGCCGAGGGGGCCTGGGCTGGCGCTCGTGCTTCCGCTCGGATGGTGAGTGGATCCTGCGAGCCGGCAGCGTAGGGAGGGGCCTGGTAGGCTCCAGGGGCTCGGCTGGGGGTCCTGGAGAGAGGGGCTGCGTCTTAGGGTGCCCCCACTGCTGTTGCCTCCGCGTCACCAGGCAGCGTGAGACAAGCCTGTCACACTTCTGCCTCCTATCCTGTCCCCCCTCCCCACTGTTTACTGCCCCAATCTTTCAGGAAATAGATGACAACGGCTGTTAAATGGGAACGCTCACCTTCCCACCCCCCAAAGTTGAGATCTTCTCTTTCTTCTCTCCTCTTACGATAGAGTAGGTGTTCCTTCTTAGGCTCAATATCCCCTTCCCTCCCCGCCTACTCCCCTCTTTCTTCACTCTGCTCCAGTATGGCCTCTGCCCCGTGACCCGTGGAAACTCCTGTCAAGATCACCCATCACCTCCATGTTGCCAAATCCGACAGTTACTTGACTCAAACTTTGATGTCCATATGAATCATCCAGGGGTCTTGATAAAAATGCAAGTTGGGGTTCAAGAGTATCTGGGGGGGGGGGGCTGCCATTCTGCATTTCTTCGAGCTCTCAGGTGAGGCCAAAGTTGGTGGTCTGAGGCCAGGCCAGCAAGATCATAGAAACCCTTTCCTTAAAACACTCCTCTCTTTTCCAGAACCCTGCACTCTCTTGGTTTTCCTTCTGCCTCCGTGGACTGTTCCAGCTTTGCCTCCTTTGCTGGCAGCCTTTCCTCATCCACTGTGCTGTGCAAGTCAGCATAGCCCTGGGCCCTCTTATCTCTCTGTTTTGGTCCCTACGTGCTTCTCAACTTGGGCTGCAAGGATTAGGATTACCTGGAAAACTTTGATAACTCTGATGTTCAGAAGGCACCCCAGACCAGTTAAAATCCAATCTCTGGGGATGAAGCCTGGGTAACAGTATTTTTTAAAATTCAAGTCCCAAGATGATTCCAATGGGAGGCCAAGTTGAGAATCACTGCCCTCTGTGATCTCTTCTAGGTTCACAGCTGTAAAGACCCTTGATGTTAGAGCTGTCCCATAGGATGCTCTGTGATGACATAAATGTTCTATATCTGCACTGTCTTTGTAGAGCAGCCTCTAGCCACGTGTGGCTGTTGAGTACTTGAAATGACTGACTAGTTATTAGCGTGGCAGAGGAACTGAAATTTTAATTTTAAATTCTAATTAATATGAATTTAAATAGCCACATGTGCCTAGTGGCTACCACATTGAACACCAAAGATCCCAAATCAATATCCCAGCCCAGATCTCTGAGTGATAGGAGTCAATCCCATTGATCTGTGATTACAAAAGCCAGAAACCTTGGCGTAATCCGTCCCTCCATGTCTACTCTATCAGCAAAAATGGTCCATTTTATTTTCAGAACACCGGGCAGTCCCCACCACCTGTCCAGTCCTCCACAGCTTCACCTATGGAGATCCTACCCATCCTCCAGGCTTTGGGTGAGGACACCTCCTCTGTGAGGTCCTCAGGGCCCCAGACAGAGGCCTCCTCCCATGCTTCACATCCTGGGGTCTGTGGGGGTCGTGCTATATGGACATTCATCTGCTCTAATAAACGGGTCTTCCCGTCCAACCGCCTTGACTAGAACAAGAACTTCGGCACCAGTTCATGGAGGAACAGAGCATGGAGGGGGCATGGTAGCAGGCCCCTCAAATCTCATCAAGGTATCAGCCTAGTTTCTTTTTTTCTTGTTTAAGCAAAAAGCTGTGGTGATAATACTCATCGTGTTGCACCACCATTACTTGGGTGGACGTGTGAATCTCTTGGCTTGAGGTGGGGCCCCTTGAGAGGGAACTGCAGAAGGTAAGGGGAGGTGCGTGGAGGGAAGGTAAGTGGAGGAGGGGGAATGGGTGGCCCGCTTGTCACTTTTGTCCCTCCCAGAGGCAGCTCGGACCCTCCCCTAGGTTTCCCAAGTGTTCAGGGAGGGAGGTGGGGAGCAGCCTTGCCCTCTCTGGTTAAGCAAAGACACCACAGGTCTCTAAAAGTCAGACAGTGGTCAGAGACCGCAGCGCTCCCCAGCCTCCCCCTCCGCCCAGGCAGTGACAGCCCAGCCTCGAGGAGAGAAGGGTGGCCCCTCTCCCCTCCACACACCGTAGATCTTCTGGATGCCCTGGAGATCGTCCTGAGGCAGCTTGAAGTTGTGCGTCTCCATGTACTGGTAGAAGGGCGCCATGATGGCACTGGGGTCATTGGAGTGCTCGAGGCCCAGTGCGTGGCCCAGCTCATGCACAGCCACCAGGAAGAGGTCATTCCCTGCAGAGGGCGAGATGGGGAGGTGCCCGGGGTGCCCACTTAGGTGTCAGTGGCAGTCAATCCATTACTTCAGCAACACCCAGCATAAACTTAGTCTCAGGCCCTGTGCCGGACACTGGGACGTACAGAGAAGTCAAGACATGTCCCTGCCTTCCAGAACTTTCCATACAGTGGCAGTGTTAGGGGCAGAGAAAAGAAAAAAGTGAAAGTAGTGTTCCAGGGGCTTCAGTAGCTGTCTCCAGAGGTCAAGTGAGGATTCTGGGGAGGAGGGAGGAGTTATTGACACTTGGAAGGAAGACGTTCAAGGGAGAGCTTCACAGAGGTGAAGTTTCAGGTAAGCCTATAAAGATAAGAAGTTAGTCCAGAGAATAGGTTCAGTGGGAAGGAGAGGAAGAGGGGTGGGGGTGGCCTTCCTGGCAGAGGGAACGCCTGTAAACAAGGTCCAGGGACAAGCAGTTTCACTCCACTTGGCTCCAGAACAAAGCAGGAGGGGAGGGCCAGAGGGAGATGAGGTCAGCCCGGCTGGCAGGCAGGGCTTGTGATGTCCGCGCAGGAATTCGGATTGGCTTCTTGGTCCGCAGGGGGTTTGAGCAGGAGTGGGGATGGTGGCATGATGTAATCACTCCGCAGTCGGAGGAAGGATCAGTGGGTGATGAGGCCAGAGGCAGGGAGATCAGAGGGGACTGTCTGGAAGTAAGAAAGGGCGTGGGCCAGGAGGAGGGAGCGGGACGGGCAGAGGGTAGTCCTGGGGGCGGCAGGCTGGCCATCATCTTCGGAGACGGGGTTGGGGGGGGTAGGCGGGGCTTGGGTCTCGAAGCTGCTCTCAGTCCTAAGGTCAAGATCAACGCGGGGATTCAGATGCCCGTGAAAACAAGGTCCAGGTGAAGCTGAGGCAGCAACACAGCAGAGTGGTCATGAGCTGGGCCCCAGAACAGGACAGGGCTTGTTCATTTCCAGCTCTACCCGCCGCCCCACCCGCAGCTTTGTGAACTTGTCCAGAAGGTCTACCTCCAGAACCTCAGTGTCCTCATCTGTATGATGGGGAGATCATATCTACCCCGAAGGGCGGTGAGAGGATTGGCTAGGATAAGACACGTGACAGCAGTTGTCCCCATTCAAAAGACAGAAGCTTGGTCCCCGGAACAAGCCCATTGTCCAGAAATGAAGCATGAAGCCATTGGGGTTCCAGCAACCAGATCCTCTTAAACTCAACTCCCTCGAGTGTCTCGATCAAGCCTGGGACTGGGCAGGGCCTGACTTTGCGAGGATGAAGTTGCCTTGGCTTTGGGAAAGAAATCCAAGGGGCAGGAAGTTGAGCAGGCAGGCGTATCAACAGTCTTGACTCATATATGTCCAGTTACAGACTTCTGCTGGCATTGACCTCTGGCAGTTGAATGTCCCTTGAGCCCTGCCTCTACTGCCCAGCCCTAACAGACGGTAAAGAATCTGCCTGCAATGTGGGAGACGTGGGTTTGATCCCTGGGTTTGGAAGATTCCCCTGGAGAAGGGACTGGCAACCCACTCCAGTATTTTTGCCTGGAAGATCCCATGGACAGAGGAGCCTGGTGGGCTACATTGCCTGGTGTTGCAAAGGGGTGGACACGGCTGAGCAACTTTCACTTTCAAGGCATGTCACAGCCCATTCCTGCCACCTTGAAGTGCAGGGGAGGCTGCTAGGAGCCCAGGAGGTGCTCAGGAGTCCTTGCACCCACTTTGGCCCGAGTGCCAGTGGTCAACTTGCCCTACAGCCGCCCGGCTGGGGGCCCCCTGAGGGCCGGAGGAGGAGGCCGGGGATTGCGACTGGCCTTCCTGGCTGACTTTGGGAGAAAAAGAAGAACGTGCCCTCTGGGGCACACGTGCCTGCCTCCCGCTCTGCTGATGCCACCAGTGCCTTCAGCGAAGGGGGATGGGTGAGATCAGGGAAAGGTTGGCCAAGAGCCTGCGGCTGGCCTTCTGCTGGGGAAGGGCAAGCTGGCATGAGGAGGCCAGGCCACCCCCAGTTGCTTCCTCAGGTCCTGGCCCCTCTGGCAGCAGGGAAGGGTGAGCTCATCTTTGAGCTCCATCCCAAACAAAGGCTGTTGCTAGCGCCAGCGGGAGGCAGCTCTGCTTCCTGGGGTCCAGTCCTGGCTCTGCTCCTGGCCTGTTCCACGACCTGGGACAAGCTGTTCGGGCCTCGGTCTCTTGACCGGGCTCCTCCTCGGTGCGTGGGGGGTGGGCGGGTGTCCTCAGCTAGCAACCAGGGAGCAGAGCCTGAGCACCTGGCCAGCCTCTAACCCTTGGTCCTGTGTCTATTACCTTGTGAGCCTCTATGCTGGGTCTCAGCAGAGAACAGGAGGAAGTCTTGAAGGAAAGGGGCCTGTGGATTTGCTCCAGGGACCAAAATGGCAGAGAAGAGCTGGGGAGCCGGCATACTACTCCCCATAAACCTGAAAGAACTGTTCAGTTGAGGGGGACAGTCGGGGAGATGGAAGTAGAGAGAAGAGGGGCAGGAGAACTCCAGGAGCTTTTGAAGGGAAAAGCAGAGGAATGGAGAAGACCCCATGCTTAATGAGCAGGAAGCAGTTAGGGCCTTCACCATCCAAGAGGGTGAGAGGCAGAGAAGTGGCGTGATCAGAAGTGGTGTCCCTGGGGGGCAGACTGCCAGGAATCCTGGCTCTGCCTTGTCCTAGCAGTGTGACATTTTAAATCTCTTCATCTGTAGAACAAGGGGACTAATGGTGCCTTCATTATAAAAATGGGGTGAAGATTAAAGTGGCCAGGTATGCACAAAGTGCTCTCACCACCTCCAGGCACAGAACTATCGCGGTTAATTATCAGGGTCATGTTGAGCTGTGACCTGTCTTCAACAGGGAGAGTTCCCTTGAGCTGGGCGCTCAGGTCCTTTGGGCCTCCTAGCAAGCACTCAGCAGTCTACTCGGCCATTCCAGTATACCTGATCTCAGCTTCCTCCCTTCTCTTAGCACCTCCAGCTTTGGTGAGTCCCATCTCACTGACTCCTGCACCCCCCAAAATGGTACGTGCTAAGTCACTTCAGTCGTGTCCTACTCTTTGGCACCCTATGGACCATAGCCTGCCAGGCTCCTCTGTCCATGGGATTTTCCGGGGAAGAATACCTGAGTGGGTTGCCTGCCGTGCCCTCCTCCAGGGGAGCTTCCCGACCCAAAGATGGAACCCGCATCTCTTATGTCTCTTGTATTGGCAGATGGGTTCTTTTCCCCTCTCACCACATGGGAAGAACTCCAAAACGGGACAGCATTTTCTTTGGCCTCTGTTCTTTTGCCAGGGCCGTCCCCTCCACCTGGAACAACCATACTCCTTCAGTGTTCAACCACATCCCCCAGGAAACCTTCCTTGATTTCCCCAACTGGCCGCAAGTGCTTCCTTCTCTACACTCTCCCAGCAGTTTACCTGTACCATCTTGGTGGCCCTGACCTCTTTCCACCCTCCGTCACACCCAGGAGCACACTCTCTTCTGCCTCAGAACTGTGAGCTCCTCGAGGTAAAGCTCTGTTCTTGCAAAGGTAAGGTGACAGCTGCCGGGACAGAACCATGCTGAGTGGTCAGTATTTTTCCAGGGACAGTCTTTGGATGACTTGCAGCAGAACCAACTAGGGTGATTGTTAAAATTCAGAGTCCTGGTTGTGAGACAGCTCATGTTTTCTTTGGACAAGAGTCAGAACTTTGCTCTGGAAAGCATAAACTTCCCAGATGCAGCTCATAACCCCAGCAATAGACTGCTGGAAACGGGAATGCCTGGGAACAACTTTTGGAAGGAGACAAAAGGGACCAAGATTGATTGAGCACCTGTGTGTTATCTCATTTAATTTCCACCGAAACTCAGTGAGGGTGTGAGTGCAGCCTCCTGGGAATTTTTTTAAATATATGCTTATTTTGTTTTGCTATGCCAGATCTTAGTTGCTTAGTTGTGGCACGTGGGATCTAGTTCCCCAACCAGGGATCAAACCTGCATTAGGAGTGTGGAATCTTAGCCACTTGACCACCAGGGAGGTTCCCCTCCTGGGAATTTTTGGTTTGTTGGCTTTCTGCTCTATTCTTCTGCCACTGCCTGTGTGAACTTAACCACTCAGGACGATCCTTTCCTCACCACCCTGCCCGGCTAGTTCCCGGGGTGAGGAGCGGTCTCTTACAGCAGCCGTGAAGGGCTGGCCTTGTGACTCTTCCGGTCTTGTCACCTTCCCCAGGGCTTGGCTCCCTCCCAGTCTCCTCTGCTGACTTCACTGCTTGATCCACTGGAAAGAGATGAAGAAATTGGGTGCCTGGGAGACTCCTCAAACTTAGCTTAAAGGGGTGGTGGGGCAGATTGCCCTTCACACAGACTCCAAAGAGGTGGGGAATTAGAGTCATCTACACATTCCATCAGAGGTTCTCCAGGAGCACCTTCTAAACACACAGGTGGAGGACATTCTGTTTAAGAAGTTTGTGGTTAGGGCTTCAGTTCAGTTCAGTTCAGTTGCTCTACTGCTGCTGCTGCTGCTGCTAAGTCGCTTCAGTCGTGTCCGACTCTGTGCGACCCCATAGACGGCAGCCCACCAGGCTCCCCCATCCCTGGGATTCTCTAGGCAAGAATACTGGAGTGGGTTGCCATTTCCCTCTCCAATGCATGAAAGTGAAAAGTCAAAGTGAAGTCGCTCAGTCGTGTCCAACTCTTTGCAACTCCATGGACTGCAGCCTACCAGACTCCTCTGTCCATGGGATTTTCCAGGCAAGAGTACTGGAGTGGGNAGAATACTGGAGTGGGTTGCCATTTCCTTCTCCAATGCATGAAAGTGAAAAGTCAAAGTGAAGTCGCTCAGTCATGTCTGACTCTTTGAGACCCCATGGACTGCAGCCTACCAGGCTCCTCCATCCATGGGATTTTCCAGGCAAGAGTACTGGAGTGGGGTGCCATTGCCTTCTCCAAGGCACCACCCTAGATCTGCTGAATTGGTATTTGTGTTTTAACAAGACCCACTTGTGATTTGCATGCACATCAGAGTTTGAGTGGCACTAATTTAGATAGTTCTACATAAGCTCAAAGAGTTGGACACGACTGAACAAGTTCACTTCACTTCACATAAGCACAAATACAAAGAAATTGCAGAAAATGCTGAATTGCTGTATTTTGGGTGATGGATAATAGAAAAAAAAAAAAAACCACACAAAAACTGCAAGCAGACTGAATAAACACAACTTTATTTAGCAAGCAGTGGGTATAAATACGTGAAATGTTAAATTCCAGATATTTGGCTTATTCTCTTTATCCTTTGAAATTGGTTATTTTTCCATTTCCATTGCCTTTCATGTTAAGTTTGGGCTCTGTTCTGACTCACTGACTACAGCTCATTATCCGAATCAACATTTCAAATTTGCTTCTCTTGGGAGTAAGATTTTGTGGATTCATCTCATATGAAACCACAGGTCTTGTGAAGTAATCTAATTTCATCCCAAGTTAGTAGCAAGGATTAAGGATGCGACCAACTGACCGAAAACATGTTGTAAACACAATATGCAACCACAGGTCTGGATCAAAAATTAAACATTCAGCCTAGAAATTTACTTCCCAATCTGCAGAACTCTGTAGATCTAGCTGGAGCCCCTGCTAGCATTCTGCTATCTCCTGAGCCATTGTTTGGTGGGATGTTGAAATGGGTCCCTCTTCTCTCTTACTCTCCTGGTGGAAGAGAAAGTGGTATAAGCCTTGTAGAAGGCAATTTTGGGAACATGTATCAAAAGCATTCAAAAATGCATATGCTATGATCTAGTAATTCCAGTGCTAGAAATGTATTTTCAGATAATCATATATATGGATTTATAAGTGAAATGGGATGTCAGTTCTATAACAACATGGCTAGAATATCTATAGGAGACTAAAGAACACTTCTGCTTCTGCATCACGGGCAGCCCTCTGTCTGCTCTCTGCCCAGCATGCCGCCTACCCCCACCCCCCACCCCACCTCAATCTTGTTCCTCAAGACTTCCTCAAAACTGTGGACATTCTTGTAGAAAATCATCTGCTACCATTTAGGATTCAGTTTCCTCACTGGGCACAAAGTTTAGGATAAAGGTAGTGTTTCTTAGAATATTACCTATATAGATGACCTGAGTGAAAATCATTTTGCGTGCTTGTGTGAAACAAAGATTTCTGGGCCTGAATTATTGCAGCATCCTATGAATAAAAATTATTTTCTTTTTATGCAGAAGAAACTAAGGTTCAGAGAGACTTTCATTTTACACTTGTTGAGAGGTAGAGCTGCAGTGTGAACCCACTTCTGTGGATTTAAGGGATCAGACAGTAAACAGTCTGCCTGTAATGCAGGAGACCTGGGTTTGATCCCTGAGCTGGGAAGATCTCCTGGAGAAGGGAATGGCAACCCACTCCGGTATTCTTGCCTGGAGAATCCCATGGACAGAGGAGCCTGGCAGGCTACAGTTCATGGCGTCGCAAGACTGAGTCACACACACATACACACAATGGACTTAATTCCAGTGCTTGCTCTAGGTGCTGGACAGACAGACCCCTGTCCTTCTGAGCTCACATCCCCGCAGGGAGGACTGTGAAGACTCTTGTCACGTGCCACATGTGGCTCCTTAGAGTGGCATTTTCAGTGAAAATATTTTGAGAATCTTTACGAAATAGTGGAAGATCTGGTTTTGACTTTTTTCTTGTCATTTTCTTGTGTTATAAAGAATGAGAGATACTGCTCTGCACATATTTAATATTCAGTAGCTACTGAAAAGTGCTACGTCTTACTTTTAAATTACAGACCTCTCTAGTACTATTGCTCTGCTTAGAAAGATGGTGCTGTTCTGTGAACTGGAATGAGACTGACTCCCGTTCTGTGGGTTATGTTCGCTCTGATGTATGAACCTTGTTTCTTATTCCAGGGAAGTCTGGTTTCCTGGCTGGTAGTTGCAGATTTGATACTGCCTTCAACCTATTGCTGCTTTTTATGTCCTTTAAACTCTTTGAACTGATTCCCATTAGGAAAAATAAATCTCACTTAAAGAATGAGCTAAAGAAGTACACCTATTGAGCACTTCTTATATGCCTAGCATTGGACAAAGCGGGGGGAGCAGTGATGAGGCTACCGAGTGAGCTGAGCACCCAAGAACTAGTCTTTTTGGATTCAGATCACTTTCTCAGTACAGGCATGCCTCATTTTGTTGTGTTTCACATATATATATATATATATTTTTTTTTCTTTTATTTTAATGAATTGAAGGTTTGTGGCAACTCTACACTGAGCAAAAGCCATGTGCTGTGTGCGTGCTTAGTTGCTAGGTCATGTCTGACTCTTTTGTGACCCCATGGACTGTAGCCTGCCAGGCTCCTCTGTCCCTAGGATTCTCTAGGCAAGAATACTGAAATGGGTTGCCATTTCCTTCTCCAGGGAATCTTCCTGACCCGGGAATCGAACCCTCATCTTCTGCATTGCAGGTGGATTCTTTACCACTGAGCCCCCTGGGCAGCCCAGATGCTCATTTAACATTAGGAAAAACCCAAGGGCCCTTAAGAATTGGGCTAAAATCTACTCAGCCTGTGCTTTATAAATGGAGCAACAAAGCCAGGGTGACAGCACATCTGTTTACAAGACGGTTTACTGACTATTTTAAGCCCACTCTTGAGATCTACTGCTCAGAAGAAAAAGTTTCCTTTGAAAATATGACTCTCATTAACAGTGCACCTGGTCACCCAAGAGCTCTGATGGTTAATGTTGTGCCTGCTAATGAAACAGCACCCATGGATCAAGGAGTGATTTCAAATCTTATTCTTTAAGAAATAGATTTTATAAGAATATAGGTGCCTCAGGTAGTGATTCTTCTGGTGGATCTGGGAGAAGTAAATTCAGAACCTCCTGGAAAGGATTTACATTCTAGATGCCATTAAGAACATTCATGATTCATGGGAAGGGGTCAGAATATCAACAATAACAAAAGTCTGGAAGAAGTTGATTTCAACTCTCATGGATGACTTTGAGGGTTTCGAGACTTCAATGGAGGAAGTAACAGCAAGAGAACTAGAATTATAAATGGAGCCTGAAGACGTGACTGAATCACTGCCATCTCATGATAAAACTTTCACGAATGAAGAGTTGCTTCCTTATTATTTCTTCAGATGAAATCTACTCCTAGTGAAGATGCTATAAACAGTGTTGAAATGACTGCAAAGAACTTAGAATATTGCATAAACTTAGTTGATAAAGCAGTGGCAGACTTTGAGAAGACTGACTCCAGTTGTGAAAGAAGTTCTGTGGGTACAGTGCTATCATGATGCATTGCATGTTGCAGAAAAAGCGTTTGTGAGTCTATCAACGTGGCAAATTTCATTGTTTTAAGAAATTACCACACCCACCCCAACTTTCAGCAACCACCACTCTGATCAGTCAGTTACCATCAACATCAAGGCAAGACCCTCCACCAGCAAAAAGATTACAACTCACTGAAAGCTCTGATGAGGTTTAGTAGTTTTTAGTAATAAAATATTTTAAATTAAGGTTTGTACATTTTTTCAGACATGCTTTGCACACTTAACAGACTATGGCATTGTGGAAACATAACTTACATGCAGTTGTTCAGTCACTCAGCTGGGTCTGACTCTTTGAGACCCCATGAATGGCAGCACAAAATCTTCATGTAACTAAGTTTATTGTGATATTTGCTTTATTGTGGCGGTGTGAAACCAAACCTGTCATGTCTCCAAGGGGTGCCTATAATCTGCTTTTAAATCCTTTCTCCATTTTGCTAAGATTTGATTTAAAATTTAGTTGATTAAGAAAATGAGCAATTAAGGTGCGGTTTTGTGTATATATCTATCTCATTGGAAATGCAGCAGTGTGACAGCCTGCATAATTGAAAGTGTTCCTTCCAAGGAGAACACCCACAATAGGTTAATTCCCAGTGTTAAAACTGTGAACGCATTTTTTGGGGGTAAGTTTTGTTAAAGGATCTGGTTGCTTTGGAAATCCTGCCTTACTATTTACTGCTTTCATTATATTTGATCTTCAATTTTATGGGCTGCTTTGGTTAGTGATGGTAACACCAGAGAATTATGTAGGCTTAAATAGGACGAAAGGAGGAATGGAACTGATTAAGAATAAGTCAGCTTTTTCATATATGGGAAGGAGGAATAGTGAAGAAGCAGCAACACATTCTTAAAATGACTCAGTAATTTACTAGGGCATTTTGAAGCCTCGCTAAAAATTAACAAATTGATTTTAATGCATCTTGTCTCATTTTGTTGAAAGGTTGCCCAGTGCCTTGAGATGCTAGTTAATGGGCTCAAATGAAAATCTCTACCAAATGGCAGTCATCTAACGTTGGAAAACCATCTCTCTTTGCTATTGATCATAGTGAAGCAAAGACAGAGCAAGGTGGGCTCTTCTCTACGATGATTTTCACAAAATTTACATTTTGATTTATTGACCACACAAAGAAGCAATCTGCCAAGTGTTGCTACTGCATCTGAGATTTGTCTCACTTGAGATTATAAATGCCTTTGGTGAACACCAGCTCTATCTCCTGGAGAAGGCAATGGCACCCCACTCCAGTACTCTTGCCTGGAAAATCCCATGGACGGAGCTGCAGTCCATGGGGTCACTAGGAGTCAGACACGACTGACTGACTTCACTTTCACTTTTCACTTTTCACTTTCATGCATTGGAGAAGGAAATGGCAACCCACTCCAGTGTTCTTGCCTGGAGAATCCCAGGGACAGGGGAGCCTGGTGGGCTGCCATCTATGGGGTCACACAGAGTCGAACACGACTGAAGCTACTTAGCAGCAGAAGCTCTATCTACATCGGTTTAAGCAAATTAGATTAGATTTAAATTCTAAGTCTCTATGAACTGCTTAAGTTCGCCATCGTGAAATGGAAGAAACAAGACTAGGAAGCTGGCCTGAGCCTGTGGTCCGCTCGCAGGGTTAGGTCACGGCTCTATCTTTGTCCTGTTCATTCTTGCTGGAGGAGCTGCTGTCCTTTGGCTTTTTGTCATATTCCCACCTACAAATCAAGGGGTCTCTTGTGAATATTCATTCCCTGATGAGTGTTTCATCTGCTAGGACACCAGTTATGCATCATTTTGCATGTATCATCACTTTATTCGAAAACTTATGCTATCAGGAGCCATTCAGTTAGAAACGGTACTCAAAATTCTCAGTCAAATCCATGCCTTTCCGTTTGGCTCTATAGCCCCACCTTAGGCTCTATTCCTTACCTAAAGACTTCGAACTAGAATGTGGAAGAGTCACACCAAGTCTCTTCCTTTTGCTCATCACTGTCTACTCCCCAAGCATTGATCACACCCCTTCTGTTTTATTCATTTCTTCAACATGCACACACATACACACACATGATGCATCCTCTACCATTGCTAGTTATTATTTTTAAGTAGGATAACTTGCTAATACTTTTTAAGCAAACGTCTAGACATATCTTGAAAGTGTCAAAAAAAATTTCTCAGTATTCCTAGTCAACACATCCATGCATCATATATTAACTATTTTTTTTCCAGTGGCCTGTGTTTATGAATCTTTTTAAAGCTATCATTTTAGTTTTCAGAGAAATGGAATATACTGCTTTTTCAATTCACATTTCATGGATTTACATAAAATGTCATTGCTTGTTAAAATGATGGCATCAGAATTTGCAGTTTGGAGAACTAAGAAGAAGTGTGACACCACACGTTCACTCTAGGAGTGAACATGTGCAAACGTTCACTCTAGGAGTGAACGTGTGCAGAGATAGCAGAGGGGAATGCGACAGCTGTAAGTGATCAGTATTCTGTGGACGTCAGCAGGCATTAGGTAATCTCGTTGCTTGATTAAGAGAAGACTGGCTAAGAAAGCTGTAATAACTGTGAATAACATTTATGCACGGTTTATTCTGGGCCAAGCCCTGTGTTAATTACTTAATAGAGTCTCTCATCTAACCTTTAAGGTAACTATGAAAGTTAGACATTAGTACCCCCATTTATGCCAGGGAAAACTATTTCTGCTAAGTAGCTTGTCCATGATCATAATGTTAGAAAGTAACAGTTAAAAAATCCCCTAGCTCTCTCCAGAGACCTGATTTTTAACCACCTTGCTATATCATAGTAATTTTTTGACTAACAACTCAAAAATATTAGAATTACAGAGAGAATGCAGATATCACTAAAAAGGCTCCATTTTACTACAGAAATCATCTTCTCTACTTGGTGTCCATTTGTTGTTCCTCCCATTACAGGGATTCACAGGAAAAGTTTTGTTGAAGGGGCCTGGAAAAATACAGGCAGTGGCTTTGGAGTTCTGTATAAATGAGGGCAACTAGATCAAATGTCTCCTCCTGCTCTGAGTTATTCATTAGAACACTTCCAGTTGAGTAGCGAGTGATGCCACATTTAGCATAGCCTCAGGACTTCCACGAGGTCTATTAGCTTGCACTTTCCTAAGTTAGGAACACAAAGACTTTATGACAGACATTTGTTTTCTTGTGGTTCTTTGTACTGTTGCTCCACTCTGTTAGTTTAAGTCCTTCAGTTTTGATGAAAGCTTTGATGTCTGATTAGAGAGGATAATTAGGACAATTAGGGGAGGTTTGTGGCTTTTATTGATGATTTAGACAATGACATGTTTATGGCTAAGCTATGGGATCAACCATATTTCATATATATATATATATATTCACATCTCTTATGTTTAGGAAAGAATATCCTGAAAATAAGTTGAAAGTAGAAAATTGACCTTGACTTTAGGACATAAGTCTTGGAGTAAGCCAACCATTTGTTTTGGGAGGTTTCTAGAGCTGATGAAGAAAACTGTCTAAAAGTCCTCATCCTTTGTGAATCAGCTGGTGCTGTTACTCTGCATTCTGTTTAATCAAGTCAAGATAATTCTGGGTTTAATAGATTTTTGAAATCTCCTGTACCTAAATGGAATACTTTTGCCTTAAGTGAATTTGACACTCAACTCCCTAGAGTGCCTTTATCATCAGCGTGTTTTCTTCACACCTTTTGCATATTTTCATGCATTAGGAAGTCACTTCTCTTGTGACTTCGAGTATTGACATAGATTACATGGTTTATCCAGATCAGCCTCTCCTTCCCTTGGTGATGTGCTGCTAAAGGTCTAACAGTGGGCTCTTAGTGGGAAGAGACTTGGCCCTGATCGATAGCATTTGGTGATGTACGTGGTAAAAAGAAAAAAAAAAATCTTCCCTTCTGGCCTTTGTGAGGCACCACTGTGGTTGGGTTGGGAAGAGATGTGGGCAATCAGTTCTCATGAGGTAATCTGAGCAGGCACTCTGTCCCTTATCAAGTAGCACAATTGTGTGAGTTCGATTCTGATGTTGACCAGTGGGAATGCAATGAAAAGTTGCTCTGGGGGAATTCCCTGGGGGTCCAGTGGTTAAGACTCTAGGCTTTCACTGCTGGGGCCTTAGGGTCGATCCCTGGTCAGGGAACAAAGATCCTGCAAATGTAGCATGGCTTAAAAAAAAAAAAAAAATTTCCTCTGGCAGTGCGTCCTTACTGAGTTTTCAAGCTATTTCTTCTCAGCTCTTACTTACATACTCTTGAGAGTCCCTTGGGCTGCAAGGAGATCCAACCAGTCCATTCTGAAGGAGATCAGCCCTGAGATTTCTTTGGAATGATGCTAAAGCTGAAACTCCAGTACTTTGGCCACCTCATGAGAAGAGTTGACTCACTGGAAAAGACTCTGATGCTGGGAGGGATTGGGGGCAGGAGGAGAAGGGGACGACAGAGGATGAGGTGGCTGGATGGCATCACTGACTTGATAGACGTGAGTCTGAGTGAACTCCGGGAGTTGGTGATGGGCAGGGAGGCCTGGCATGCTGCGATTCATGGGGTTGCAAAGAGTCCAACATGACTGAGCAACCAAACTGAACTGAACTGAAGTGAAAGATTTCATTTTAGAGCTTATCTGTGTGTAAGTGTGTATATGTTTTTGTGTATGTGTGTGTGTTTGTGTGTATATATACACACATATATTGGTGGTGGTGTTTAATCACTAAGTTGTGTCTGACTCTGTGATCCCATGGACTGTAACACGCCAGGCTGCTCTGTCCATGGCACGTCCCAGGCAGGAATACTGGAGTTGGGCTGCCATTTCCTTCTCCAAATGATCTTCCCAACCCAGGGATCAATTCTGCATCACCTGCATTGGCAGACAGATTCTTTACCACTGAGCCACCTGGGAAGCCCACACATATATATAAACATATATATGCTATTTATATGTATTAAAATTGATACTCTTTCAGGTTTTCACTTTGGGTTTTGTCATACCACATTTTCTTAATGTTTTCAAGAGTCTTGGGTCCCGTCTCTTATAACTTGTTTTTCTCAGCCTCCTGAGTAATAAAATCAGTAATCAATCAGTAATAAAATTGTCTTAGGCGTGAGCCCCTCACTTNAAAAAAAAAAAAAAATTTCCTCTGGCAGTGCGTCCTTACTGAGTTTTCAAGCTATTTCTTCTCAGCTCTTACTTACATACTCTTGAGAGTCCCTTGGGCTGCAAGGAGATCCAACCAGTCCATTCTGAAGGAGATCAGCCCTGAGATTTCTTTGGAATGATGCTAAAGCTGAAACTCCAGTACTTTGGCCACCTCATGAGAAGAGTTGACTCACTGGAAAAGACTCTGATGCTGGGAGGGATTGGGGGCAGGAGGAGAAGGGGACGACAGAGGATGAGGTGGCTGGATGGCATCACTGACTTGATAGACGTGAGTCTGAGTGAACTCCGGGAGTTGGTGATGGGCAGGGAGGCCTGGCATGCTGCGATTCATGGGGTTGCAAAGAGTCCAACATGACTGAGCAACCAAACTGAACTGAACTGAAGTGAAAGATTTCATTTTAGAGCTTATCTGTGTGTAAGTGTGTATATGTTTTTGTGTATGTGTGTGTGTTTGTGTGTATATATACACACATATATTGGTGGTGGTGTTTAATCACTAAGTTGTGTCTGACTCTGTGATCCCATGGACTGTAACACGCCAGGCTGCTCTGTCCATGGCACGTCCCAGGCAGGAATACTGGAGTTGGGCTGCCATTTCCTTCTCCAAATGATCTTCCCAACCCAGGGATCAATTCTGCATCACCTGCATTGGCAGACAGATTCTTTACCACTGAGCCACCTGGGAAGCCCACACATATATATAAACATATATATGCTATTTATATGTATTAAAATTGATACTCTTTCAGGTTTTCACTTTGGGTTTTGTCATACCACATTTTCTTAATGTTTTCAAGAGTCTTGGGTCCCGTCTCTTATAACTTGTTTTTCTCAGCCTCCTGAGTAATAAAATCAGTAATCAATCAGTAATAAAATTGTCTTAGGCGTGAGCCCCTCACTTTCAACTCTTCCTTCTAGTATATCCTCACAGATTTTCCTAGTGCAAACTTACTGTGGTGGGATAGACATTTTTTTTTTTTCAAGAAGGGAAACAATGCAAATATGACCGCAGCCAGTTTCATGCAAGCTCTTCCTAACCTTTGATCAGGATTTCAAGTGCAAGTAAGATGATTCCATTGATCTTTCAATGATAGAATGAAAGGAGGTTAATTTCTCTCGAAACATCTCCGGTTTTTTATGGCTATCATGGTCTGAAGTTCCCTGTGTTAAAATGGATACCATCAGCAGGATGAAACATGGAAAAATACTACCACCCACTGGTCCTTCCTCCTCAAGACAAGATTTCCAAACGTTAGATAGGTTGGCTCTTCTTGGTCAAGTTTTGGTCCCTTTACAGTTGGTACAAGTAGTGACCGCAGTAGTCAAAATGAAGCAGAGGGTCAAACTTGGAAAATCCCTCTGCTTCACACATACGGAAATGATAGATGAAATACCATCAAAGCTCAGAAAACAAACAAAAAAGGACAAATGGCCCCAAAACAAAATAAATATTTTGGGGCCTTGAAATGTTGTAGAAATGCCTGAGAGGGAGCAGTGTTGGCGCTGCTGTCTCTGAAGTCTTCCTCTTGTCTCACTTTCCCAACTCGGCTTCCCTGAACACCATGCTATAGCAACTTCTCTCTCTCCACCCACACAAGCACTCTTCTCTGATTCATTTTTATCCTTTGCTGCTGCTGTTCAGTTGCTCAGTCATGCCTGTCTCTTTGCGACCCCATGGACTGCAGCATGCCCGGCTTCCGCATCCTTCACCATCGCCCAGAGTTTGTTCAAACTCATGTCCACTGAGTTGGTGATGCCACCCAACCATCTCATTCTCTGTCGCCCCCTTCTCCTCCATTCCTCGATCTTTCCTAGGATCAGGGTCTTTTCCAGTCATTTGGCTCTTCACATCAGGTGAATGAAGTATTAGAGCTTCAGCTTCAGCATTAGTTCTTCCAGTGAATATTTAGGGTTGATTTCCATCAGGATTGACTGGTTTGATCTCTTTGCTGTCCAAGGGACTCTCAAGAGTCTTTTCCAGCACCACAGTTTGAAGTTTTTATCCTTAGTACTGATTATCCCTTAACATACTGTGTGCCTTATTAATTTATCTTATTGTCAGACCAGGGTGTCAGGTTCAGGAGGACAGGACTTTTGTCTTTCAAGTATTTGTGAATGAATAACTGAATGATAACACGTGTAATGCATTTATCAAAGTAGTAGCATGTGGTAAATGTCCAATGAATGTTATTGTTATTGTTAGTCTTATTATTAACATACAGTTCTTAGTGTTGGCAGAATCTGATGTTTCCTGTTTTCTACCTCATTTCTGTCTGTCTCCTCCATCTCTCAGCTGCCTTTGTGTCTATTTACTACCCATTTTTCTCCACTATTCTTTCTTTCTTCCTCTTTGTCCAGTATTGAAGCCAGTGCCCTGTGTGTGTGGAGAATAGCACAGGCCCCTGCAGACCCTCGGTTTCTGAGTTCAGGCTGTTTGTAGGTATCTGGTAGCCAATAGGAAAGGGCAGTGGGAGAATAGGCGGGCTCCTGGCATTGGTAGGGCAGGAAGACCCCTCCTCATCCCTCCTCTATCTCAACTTCACTGCTGTGTGCACAGGGTTATTTAGCGTCTGTGAGATCAGAGCCTAAAGTTCTTGCTGATTCATATCAAACTACACAGATAAAATACAGTCACAGTGGACTGGCGATTTGGGGACACATAACTTCTAGATAACAAAACCTGGGCTTTAAAAAATTTTTATTTTTTTGATTGAAAAATATAGTTAATTTATAATGTTCCAGTCTCTGCTGTATAGCAGACTGACTCAGTTATACACATGTAAACATTCTTTTTTTTAAATTTAATAATATTTTTTCCATTATGGCTTGTCACAGGATATTAAATATATTTCCTTGTGCTATGCACAGTGGGACCTTGCTGTTTATCCATCCTATATATAGTAGCTTGCATATGCTGATCTAAACTCCCAGGCCTTCCTGCCCCACCCTCTTGGCAACTGCAAGTCAGTTCTCTAGGTCTGTGAGTCTATTTCTGTTTTGTAATAGGTTCATTTGTGCCATATTTTAGATCCCATCTTTTGTGACTTATATGTCTTTCTCGTTCTGACTGACTTCATTTAGTATGGTCATCTCTAGATGTACCTGTGTTGCTGCACATGACATTGGTTCACTCTCTTATGACTAAATAGTATTCCGTTGTATATAGGCACCACATCTTCTTTATCCATTCATCTGTAGATGGGCATTTAGGTTGTTTCCATGTCTTGGCTATTGTGAAAAGTACTCTATGAACATAGGGGTGCATATATCTTTTTGAATTATAGTCTTGTCTGGATATATGCCTAGGCATGGGATTGCTGGATCATATGGTGGCTCTATTTTTGGATTTCTGGGGAACTTCCACTCTATCTTCCATAGTGGCAGTACCAACTTATATTTCCACCAACAGTGTAGGAGCACTGTATTTTTATCACAGCCTCTCCAGCATTTGTTATTTGTAGACTTTTAAAAAGAAATTTATGGGAGGAAGAAGCAAGATATAACCTATAACCAAGATATAGGAGGGGTACAGGGCATCAAGAACTCAATTTCAGTACTGAAGCAATGTATTTTTAAAAATTAGTTTATTTTAATTGGAGGCTAGTTACTTTACCATATTGTAGTGGTTTTGCCATACATTGACATGAATTAGCCACGTGTGTCCATGTGTTCCCCATCCTGAACCCCCCTCCCACCTCCCTCCTCATCCCTTCCCTCAGGGTTGTTCCAGTGCACTGGCTTTGAATGTGCTGTCTCATGCATCGAACTTGGACTGATGATCTATTTCACATATTCTAATATACATGTTTCAATGCTGTTCTCTCAAATCATCCCACCCTCACCTTCTCCCACAGAGTTCAAAAGTCTGTTCTTTATATCTGTGTTTTTTTTTCTGTCTTGCATATAGGGTCATTGTTACCATCTTTCTAAATTCCATATATATATATATGCATTAATATACTGCATTGGTGTTTTTCTTTCTGACTTACTTCACTCTGTATAATAGGCTCCAGTTTCATCATTATATGAACTAATTAGAACTCAGTTAAAACTGAGTAGAACTGATTCAAATGCATTCTTTTAAATAGTTGAGTTATATTCCATTGTGTATATGTACCACAATTTTCTTATCCATTCATCTGCTGATGGACATTTAGGTTGCTTCCATGTCCTGGCTATTATAAACAGTGCTGCGATGAACATTGGGATATACCTGTCTCTTTCAATTCTGGTTTCCTCAGTGTGTATGCCCAGCAGTGGGATTGCTGGGTTATATGGCAGCTCTATTTCCAGTTTTTTAAGGAATCTCTACACTGTTCTCCATAGTGACTGTACTGGTTTGCATTCCCACCAACAGTGTAAGAGAGTTACCTTTTCTCTGCATCCTCTCCAGCATATATTGTTTGTAGACTTTTTGATGGTAACCATACTGACCAGTGTGAGATGGTGCCTCATTGTGGTTTTGAGCTGCATTTCTCTGATAATGAGTGATGTTGAGCATCTTTTCATGTGTTTGTTAGCCATCTGTATGTCTTCTTTGGAGAAATGTCTGTTTAGTTCTTTGGCCTGTTTTTTGATTGGGTCATTTATTTTTCTGGTATTGAGCTGCATGAGCTGCTTGTATATTTTTGAGATTAATTCTTGGTCAGTTGCTTTGTTTGAAGCAATGTATTTTCCCTGCATAAGACAATAAACACAGCTTCTCCTCCCCAAAGAAATAAGGAATTGTGATATTGGCTTTACTATCTGAGGCCCTCCCTTCTTAGACCCTAGTCACAGGCAGGGTATAAGCTGTATTGATGGAAGGATAAAATGATGAATCCCCTGCATTTGATGAGAGGGAAGCTGTCAATTTTTCTTGGTGAGAAAAAAGTGAAACATATGGCTTGTCCCTATTAGCTCTTTGTGAAATTTATTGTGTCCTTCGTAATAGTCCTCAGCAAATGGGAAACATATTTTTAAGAAGTGACTGAGGGACTTTATCCCTCATAAATTGTAGGATAGTTGGTTGAAGGAATGAGAAAGTTAAGAGCACCAAGAAAGCATAGTGTTCAAGCTGAGTTGAACATGTCTTTCTGTTTTGAATTTTAATAAAATGACCATAAACTAGGTCAAATTATCATCCTCCACACACCTAACTACTGCCTTATCAATGTATGTTTACTATTGTGATTTGTTTCAAGGTGACATTCATCTTTGCTAAATCTCAGCAGAGAAGATAAAGTACTGAGATCCTCACGTAGCAGCAGAAAGTGGGAGATGTTGACCAGAGGCCTCTTAGACATGAGAAGAGTTCTCCAGGGTAACTTTCTCTGATGATTACTCTGCCTCATGAGAACTCCCCACCCTGGCTGATGTCCAAAGCTGCTGGAGCCACAGTTCTGGGTGCTTGAGGTAGTGGTGAAGATTGTTGAGAAATTTCACGAAGCAGGAACTCTTTCCACCACAGGTAGCCCCATGCTTAGGGGTGTTGGCTGCCCATCAGTTGTGGGGAACCATTGCCTTTTGGTGCTGGGAGGAGCCTTGAAACATGCTCCACTCTGTTTCCATTGCTACAGCCTCTGAGGCTAGACAGGCCACTCTGTTTAACCAGCCGTGTGACTCTCTAAAAGTTGCTCAAACATTCTGAGCCTCAGTTTCTTCAGCAATAAGATAGGAACAATGCTTGCTTGCAGTGTTGTCCTCATAGAGGACATTTAATTAGTTAAAAAAATTTTTTTTATTAAGCATCTACTATGTGCCAGACCTGTGTTGTTATTCAGTTGCTTAGTCATGTCCAACTCTTTGTGACCTCATGGACTGCAGCACAGCAGGATTCCCTGTCCTTCACTACCTCCTGGAGTTTGCTCAAACTCATGTCCATTGAGTCGGTGAGGCCATCCAACCATCTCATCCTCTGCTGCCCTCTTCTTTTGTCTTCAATCTTTCCCAGCATCAGGGTCTTCTCTAATGAGTTGGCTCTTTACCACATCAGATGGCCGAAATATTGGAGCTTCAGCATCAGTCCTTCCAATGAATATTCAGGGTTAATTTCCTTTAGGGTAGAGTGGTTGATCTTGTTGTCCAAGGGTCTCTCAAGAGTCTCCTTGAGCAGTGAAGTTCTAAAGACCTGTGTTAGATGATGGGAATACAAAAGTCAACAAAAGAAATACTGAGCTTGCTCTCATGGAACTTATAATCCATATTAAATGGTGGCTGGCACACAGTAGGGTCTCANGTCTCTCAAGAGTCTCCTTGAGCAGTGAAGTTCTAAAGACCTGTGTTAGATGATGGGAATACAAAAGTCAACAAAAGAAATACTGAGCTTGCTCTCATGGAACTTATAATCCATATTAAATGGTGGCTGGCACACAGTAGGGTCTCAGAAAATGGTAGCTATCTTATTATTCATTTAAAAATGAGGGTGTTGCAGCTAAGAGGTTAAGTGACCTGTTCCAAATTTCAGTTTCTCCTGATATAGGCAAGACTTGATATTTTGGCCTATAATCTAAAATCAAATACTTTTCAGAGAGGCCAGTCATGGTGTCCAGAGCGTTTGTGATGAGATGGACATTTTGATTCATTTGGAGGCAATATTTCCTAACCACACCTCTGGCTAGCATGAGTGCCCCCAGCATGGTCAAGCATTACCAGGTCAGACTTACTTCCCATGGAATTCTCCAGGCCAGAATACTGGAGTGGGTAGCCTTTCCTTTCTCCAGGGTAATCTTCCCAACCCAGGGAATGAACCAAGGTCTCACATGCATTGCAGGCAGATTCTTTACCAACTGAGCCACAAGGAAAGCCCAACAATACTGGAGTGGGTAGCCTATCCCTTCTCTAGCATATATTCCTGACCCAGGAATCAAACCAGCATCTCCTGAATTGCAGGTGGATTCTTTACCAAGTGAGCTATCAGGGAAGCCCCTTACTTCAATTAGAATAATTTAAACAATTATTAGTTCATTTTATGTGAAATTTGTTATCCTCTTGTAGATTCTTAGAAAATCTGCACAAAAAAATCAGTACTATAAATCATAGGCTTAGGGTTAAATGAGCTTTGATTTGCCTGGACTACAGAAGTGGTAATGAGAATGACTGTCCATAGTGGAACACAATGACTCCCATCAGAAGACTCATATGAGAAATGTGATGCTTTAGAGCCCACAAATTTTTTACTTTCTCCTTTCTAACAACTGAGAACCATGAAAATAATGGTTCGCCTCTTTTGCCAAATCTGCACAAAGCTTCGGATTCAAAATTAATGTCCAGTCACAAGGAATGTATATGTCCTTGAGGTTAGGGTTATATATTTTCTTTTGCTTCTTTGGTTCCAATGTGTTTCATGTATATGATTTTATTGTCTGTATGTCCTTTGATGTGAAGTGAAAGTCACTCAGTCGTGTTCAACTCTTTGTGATCCCAAGGACTATACAGTCCATGGAATTCTCCAGGCCAGAATACTGGAGTGGGTAGCCTTTCCCTTCTCCNTGTGTTTCATGTATATGATTTTATTGTCTGTATGTCCTTTGATGTGAAGTGAAAGTCACTCAGTCGTGTTCAACTCTTTGTGATCCCAAGGACTATACAGTCCATGGAATTCTCCAGGCCAGAATACTGGAGTGGGTAGCCTTTCCCTTCTCCAGGGATAGACCAGAGATGTATGTCCTTTAATCTGAGTTAATTACCAAAAGAATATGTTTAAAACAACAACAACAACAAAAACTACTTTCCTTTGTAGGGCAGAGAGTGCCAGTACAGGAAAAATAGAAGCAATGAGGGAGACAGTGGGGAAAAGCGTGAATGAGGATGATCCCTGGACAGTTACTTTGCTGTCAACCTCTTTGAGGCTTTCCTGGTGGCTCAGTGGTAAAGAACTTGCCTGCCAGTGCAGGAGATGCCAAGAGACGGGGGTTTGATCCCTGGGTTGGGAAGATCCCCTGGAGAAGGGAATGGAAACCCTCTCCAGTATTCTTGTCTGAAGAATCCCAGGGAGAGAGGAACCTGGCAGGCTACAGTCCATGGAGTTGCAAAGAGTTGGACACAACTGAGCGACTGAACAACAAACCCCTTTACACTTTCTGTCTGCTGCTAATGAATGTAGCCCAAGGACCTGTGACCTCTTGGTTGACCTGGATCCAGTCTCAAAACAGCCCTTTCCTTTGGTCGTTGTGTACATTTGCACACATATTGGACAAGGCACGGCAGTTAGAAACTTTTTGGTCCCATATGTCCCGTTTGTCTAGATTTGCAAGCACAGTTTTGTCTCAGCTTCTAGCATGTTGCTGTGATTATTAGGATTTTCTTCTTCAGGACCAGAGCTACCTTTCCCCCTATTTTCCTTCCCTTTGTGCACCAAGTGCTCTTCACGTTTCTGCAGAAGAGCATGTTTTCTGTTCACTGCTTTCCCCTTCTCTGCTTGTTGCTATCGAGAAGGGAAATAAAAATAAAATATTTGGACCCAACTCTTAAGCAGGAATATGTTTTGAGCAAGTAGAGCTATAAAAACATCATAAAACTCCCCAGATTTACCCCAGCTCTCCAGCCTGGGGACAGAGTGAGGTCACAGTAACAGTCACAGAGCAGCCTGTTTCTGGTCCAGCTCAGTTGATGATATGCCTGCAATGCAAGGCTCTTGCTGGTGGAAGGAGTCGCTGGGTGCCACACCATACACTCAGCAAAGGTCACGAATGATCTGCTCTCTTTTGCCCTCAGGGGTCCCACTGTTCTGTATTTCTCCAGAGATCTTCTCCTGTCTGTAACTCTGAGGACTCCTTTTGAGGATCCTCTTCCCGATGCTCCATCCTCCTGGCCACAGGCTGGGGGCTGTGGTTGGAGCAATTCCTCTGCTCCTATCCCACCATCTCCAGGCTCCCTCTGATCAGGGCTGTACCCTGTTACCAGGTACAAAGCCAGAGTACCTATGTCCTCAACTGTCCACAGGCCCTCGGGCATGACTGTCTTTACACTTGACCTGCTCATTAATTTACTGGACTAGTGTGGAGGCTGTCATATGCACAGATTTGTCGTCCCTCTTCCGTGTAATTGGGCTGCCTAGCTAGAGCCTACCTTTTCCCTCTCCCCTGTAGCTAGGTTAAGGCTGTGGTGCTGAGAGCTCACTAATGGGATATTTGGGTTGGCATTTTTGGTCACTTACTTGAAGAGAAAGTGTTGACCTTATATTTACACGTCATTGCTCCCCCTTTTCTCCTGGGGACATCAGTCACACTGATGAGGACAGAAATTTGAATTTTGGAAAATATGTATCTGGCACTATGAACCTGACAACATCTCACTGCCTAAAATCTTTTATTCTGAGAGTGGCAGTGATATGAATGAACGTGATTTTCTGCTGTAGTATNGACATCAGTCACACTGATGAGGACAGAAATTTGAATTTTGGAAAATATGTATCTGGCACTATGAACCTGACAACATCTCACTGCCTAAAATCTTTTATTCTGAGAGTGGCAGTGATATGAATGAACGTGATTTTCTGCTGTAGTATAAGAAAATGTATCAACATTTGGCAGTTTGGCATAACTCAGTGAACCAGTAATTTCCAAAGGGTAGATGCATGGTGTTATGAAATCACATAGGGGTAAAAGAGCCCATGTGTGGAAAACATGTAGTATAAGATAAGAAACTTTGCTTTTCTGTTTGATAATTTTTGACATAAGTAATCAGTGTGCAATCACCATTATATGGATTTTAATGTGACAGGTATAAAAAGTTCATTGATAAGGTCTCAGATTTCATATTGCAACAATCTTTTTAGAAAATACCACTTGAGTTTTGGTATAGTATTAAAAACACTCACAACCATCTGGAAAGGCTATTATACTACTGTCCCTTTTCTTAGCTATATAGTTGTGTGAGGCTAGATTCTCTTCACATACTTTAACTAAAACAACATGCTGTACTAGATTGAACATTCAATCATCACCAGCACCACCATCATTATGTCGTTTATTATTGAGCCAGATTAAAAAAAAATAAATAATGCCAATCTTTACACTTTTTTATGACATAATTAAAAAAATAAGTTAAATTGTGTTAGCATACAATAGGTTTATCATTGCTTTAAAAAGAAATTAATGAACAAATGTTAATAAGTGGTTTATCTATTTTTGAATACAGTCAGTGTCAATAGATACTTCCCACATAAACAGATTTCTCTGGGGTCCTCAATAATTTTTGAATGTAAAGATGTCCTGAGATCAAAACATTTGAAAACCCTTGCCTTCAGTTATGGCAGAGCTACATGTTAAACTCAACTGGGACCATTGAGTGAGCTCTTAGAACACAGCAATCTCCTTCCAAATATGGTATATGAGAAAACAAGATACCTCTATTTTGTTTGAGCTGCTTGTATATTGGGGCCACTTTGCGACAGCATCTTGGCCCATATTCCAAATAATATACTAATATTAGTCTAGAAATTGATCTAATGTACAAAGTCTTTGACTGTGTGGATCACAATAAACTGTGGAAAATTCTGAAAAAGATGGGAATACCAGACCACCTAACTTACCTCTTGAGATATCTGTATGCAGGTCAGGAAGCAACAGTTAGAACTGGACATGGAACAACAGACTGGTTCCAAATAGGAAAAGGAGTACGTCAAGGCTGTATATTGTCACCCTGCTTATTTAACTTCTATGCAGAGTACATCATGAGAAACGCTGGACTGGAAGAAACACAAGCTGGAATGAAGATTGCCAGGAGAAATATCAATCACCTCGGATATGCAGATGACACCACCCTTATGGCAGAAAGTGAAGAGGAGCTAAAAAGCCTCT
>SJYV01026460.1:0-24013 GCA_006410875.1 Neotragus pygmaeus | reverse complement strand
AAAACAGAGACATTACTTTTCTGACTAAGGTCCGTCTAGTCAAGGCTATGGTTTTTCCTGTGGTCGTGTATGGATGTGAGAGTTGGACTGTGAAGAAGGCTGAGGGCCGAAGAATTGATGCTTTATGAACTGTGGTGTTGGAGAAGACTCTTGAGAGTCCCTTGGACTGCAAGGAGATCCAACCAGTCCATTCTGAAGGAGATCAACCCTGGGATTTCTTTGGAAGGAATGATGCTAAAGCTGAAACTCCAGTACTTTGGTCACCTCATGTGAAGAGCTGACTCACTGGAAAAGACTCTGATGCTGGGAGGGATTGGGGGCTGGAGGAGAAGGGGATGACAGAGGATGAGATGGCTGGATGGCATCATGGACTTGATGGACGTGAGTCTGAGTGAACTCCGAGAGATGGTAATGAACAGGGAGGCCTGGTGTGCTGTGATTCATGGGGTTGCAAAGAGTCGGACACGACTGAGTGACTGAACTGAACTGAACAAAATTGGAATCATTATTTCCCTTTAGCCCTCATCAGTGTCCCCAAATTGAGCTTGTATAGTATCTGGACTCTTTATCAAGAAGAGCCTGGATAGTTGACCAATGACTTTTTCTTAATTTTTTAGACAAAATCTTTGTTGGGCTGCTTGTTCATCCTAACATATCAAGTCAGTTGTCCCTTTTGTGAGGGACCTCTGGATTCTTAAATGGTGGAATTTTTAAGAAGTAAACTGCTCATGTCCATATTCTGGGATCTCTTTTGCATAAGGTTTTAATCTTCATTCTGTCTTTGTTCTCTTAATGTCAATGTGTTTGGCCTCATTATTATGGTAATAAGATTTTTTCTCTGAAGCAACAATAAAGACATGTGTTTTTACAAGTCCAGAGTCTAATCCAGGACCATGGAAGAATACTTGAATGTGAAACTTTCTGGAAAATTCTTCATTGTTCATCATCTTTATAATAAAATTCCCTAGAATACCAAAATCACATTTCACTAATTTCCCTTTACTAGACTTTCTGGAAACCTTTCCAAATTCCATAACACAGGCTGACTTTTCTAGTCTCTGAATCTTCTACAGCAGTTCTTAGTTAATTATGTTGGCACATCTCGTCATTGAATATCACTATTGGTTGTCCTGTTTTCTGGCTCTTCATGTGTGATCTGTCTCTCCAGTGCGGCAGTGATGTGCCCAAGGGTGTCAGTCATCATTTATTTATCTTGTATCTGGGTATCCTATAGTGCATGTGTGCGTGTGTCTTCAGTCGTGTCTNGGTTGTCCTGTTTTCTGGCTCTTCATGTGTGATCTGTCTCTCCAGTGCGGCAGTGATGTGCCCAAGGGTGTCAGTCATCATTTATTTATCTTGTATCTGGGTATCCTATAGTGCATGTGTGCGTGTGTCTTCAGTCGTGTCTGACTCTTTGTGACTCTGTGGACTGCAGCCCACCAGGCTCCTCTGTCCATGGGATTCTCCAGGCAAGAATACTGGAGTGGGTCACTATTTCCTCCTCCAGCAGATCTTCCCAACCCAGGGATCGCATCTCTTGCGTCTCCTGCATTGGCAGGTGGCGTCTTTAACACTGCCATGTCTCCTATAGAGTCCTAGGTTAATAACGAAGCTGAATTAAACAGGCTCGGATTTCATTTCCTTTCCTCGCTGAGTAGCAAAAGAAACACCTGAGTGGACTTGTCAGGTGTGTGTGGTGTGCTTTCTGGGACAGTAAGAAAATTCCTCCGCCCTGCCTACAGATTTCTGCCCCTATCTTCCCTCCACATTTGCACAGAGATGTCTAATAGCAACTTTCTGAGAAACTGTTAGGCTGAAAATAGAGTGAGGTGTTTTTCTTTTAAACTTCTTTATTGAAGTATGATTGACATACAAAAGGCTACAGATATGTAATGTATGCAGCTTGTTACGTTTGGAGATAAATATGCACCTTAGGAAACCAAAGTCACTATTAGGAACAAGGTATTTTAAATGCAGCAGCAGGGGCAAGATAGTGGCTTACACTCACAATTCTTGACTGGTTCTTTTCTAGAAAAAATTAATGGAGGGTGGAAAATGAATGTCTGAGATGAAAAAATATGCTAAAGAGGAAAGAAATGACCTGATTTATACTTTACCAGGTCAGCTCTGGTCTGGACTAGCAGACTGAAGAATCAGAGGATATTACCTTGAGTTAGAATCAGATGTGGCTGAGACTCTGTTCTAGGAAATGTCTGGCCCAAATCTTAACTGTCTTATTACAAACCATGTGACCTTAGGAAAAATACTCCATTTCTCTGGGTCTGAGAACTCCTACTTAGCTAATGAGATTACTTCTTGGCTTATTGTGAAGATTAAATGAGTGTCTAATAAATATTAACTCTCCGAGGGCCCTTTTCTTAGTTTTAACCATCCTCACTGTAAGTAAGAATAAACCTGTTCTCTCAGGAATGATGTGGGAGGTGAGGCGTGGGGCTGATGCCTGAGAGATTGCTGTTTCTTCCCTAAATGCTTTCTTATTAGGGGCAGTGGTCCTCTGACTTTTGGAACAGAGGAGTTGCTTTTCGTTTTCCTGAGGGTTTTAAATTGCCAGGGTGTAAATGTGAGGGGAAATATGGATAATGAAAAATGTCTGAGCAGGTTGAAGTGAGTGTGGAGAGGATGGCACTGATGTCTATGGGAGTGATCTTGCCCCAGGAAGGAACCATCTGGAATGAGCCACACTTGACCCTTGAAAAACATGAGTTTGAATTGCAAGGATACATGCATATATGTAAATCCAAAGATGTAGAACTATGGGTGTAGGAGGCCAACACTAAGTTATATTTGGATGTACACGCTGGCTGCAGAGGGTCAGCACCCCTAAGACCTCTTTATTGTTTAAGGGTCAACTGTAGTTCCTTGACTCCTGGGAATTCCACCAAGCTGTGGAAAGGAGGCTAACCCTGGAAGAAAGATAGGTATAAGCTTCTTCCCACTTTAGAATAAAGCCCAGTGAACTGACTTGAAGGAAAAGTCATGCAGACGAACTCCAAGGCAAGTGCTCTTTTGATAACTATGCTGCGTTGTTTCCTGCACACTTCAGAAATGAACTCAACAGTAAAAGTGCTGAAATCCAAAGAATATTCTAGAAGTCCATGTGAAACCTCTCAGAAGTAGAGTTGACCTCTAATGTAGGGTGGGGGTGACCTTTTAAATAGTTTACAAATCTAGTGTTTATGTTACATCAAATTTTTCATAGATCTCACCTCTGAAGACACAGCACTTCCTGCCAGCTCCCAAAACACCCTTGAAGTGATGGGCATCGTGACTCATGGTCAGGTAAACATTCCTTTTAGACACATATCAGTAGATTTGTTATTCCATTGCTGTCCAAACAGCAGAAAACCTCAGGCGGTAAAATCGGATTAGTGTTGAAGATTTCAGTTTCACCTGTTCTCTTTTATTCAAGTCAAACTTTTAAAACGTTCACTGTGGGGAGTTCATTTTTGCTCCCAATAAGGGATAAGGGAAGAATGTGTGGCAGGTCTCAGTCTTTGGAGTCAAGCCTTATTCTGGAACTGTTTCATTTGGAAACCACACCTGACTCCCAGCAAGGAAATCATCTGACATAAACCATGACCGCTTGCAGGTGTAGAAAAGGAAGGAGGTGGCATCAAACAGCACAGTGTATAAGGGTAATCAACAGAGTTCTATAAAATGCCCACTAGCTGCGCAAGGTGAAAAAATGGCTTTCTTACAGTGGAAACTGGTAATGTGGGTCAATAAAATGGTCAGATTCATATACCTTAGCCATAAATCTCATGTCATAAAATCACGGCCAATGACCAGACTCTTATACATGATTTCTTGAACTAATCTGTAAATAGTATAAAGTACTATAATATCTGTAGTGTACACTGGATTAAGGGAACATATATTTTATATCAACCATAGAAGCTAAAGGTACTAGTACACAGTGAGAGTCAATTACATATGCGTTGATTGATTTCATAGTTTGTTAAAATGCTGCAAATGTTTGAGTAGTCCCCAAATTTTAATTGTTTTAGTTTGCAGAGTAAAATATTTTCTTTTATGTATTCATTAATTTAATAAATACTCAAAGCATCTAAACCAAGCACTAACTCCGATCCTTACTGGTTGATTTAACTTTGGCAGTTACCTAACCTTTCTGCCTCAGTTTCCTCATATGTAAAATCAAAGAAACTTTAGTACTTAACCTCCTAAGGTTGTTTCAGCTATTAAATGGATGAATACCTATGAAGTGCTTAGAATATTGTCTCAGTGGTAGGAGACACATCTGTTAAGTTGCTGCATACTAGATTACCCTAAAGTTTAGAGGCTTAAAACAACACATTTATTATCTCATAATTTTTGTGGATCAGGAATCTGAGCATGGTTTAAGAGGAGTCTTCTACTTTTCAGGCTGAAATCAGGGTATCTCCTTGGTTGTCGCTGCAAAGCTTGGCTCCGGGAAAACCTGCTTCCAAGCTCATATGTGTATTTGTTGGCAGGATTTAGTTCCTCCATAGCTGTTGGCCAGTGATTACCCTCAGTCTACTGCCATTTGGGTCTTTCCAACATGGCAACTTGGTTTGTCAAAGCATGCAATATGAGAAGTCAAGAGATTAGAATCAGCAAGCAAGCTGCAGTTCATAGCTTTTTACAACCTAATTAGGGAAGTGATCTTCCATCACTCTTGCCATATTTATTGATTAGACATGAGTCACTAGGCCTGGCCCACACTTAAGGAGATGAAATTACACAATTCCAGTGTGACTATCAGGGGTCAGCAATCATTGGAGTTCATGTTAGAAGCTGCCTACCACGATGGTGAACAAATTTGAGGATTACATGCTTATTGGGGGAGACAGACGTTAAAAAGAATTCTAGAATAAAATAGCAATTAGACATTGTGATAAGCACTATAAATTGGAAACACAATGTTTGATGACAAATTACAATCTTGATATGTTTTGAGTTGGTATTTTTCAAATGAAGACATCTTTGAGGAAATAATTTTTAGTTTCAGATGTGAAGGATGAGTGAAGTGAGCCAAGAGTGGAGTCAGGAGAAAGGTGAGCCCTTCAGAAGAGTGAGCAGATGGTGTGTAGGCCCTTGAGGGGAGGGGTGCACCTAGAGTTGGCCCCTCCATGTGGCTTGGGATTATTTTCTCTGCACATGGCTAGTTTCTGGGATAGAGTGCTCCAAGAGAAGAAAATAGAAGCAGCAGCTGCCAGGTCAACTTAACAGGCATCCCTTCCACTGTATTATATTGATCAAAGAAGTTACCAACCTATATCAGAATCAAGGGGTACCACGCTCTGCTTTTTGATGGGAGGAGGAGCATGCTTATATCAGAACAGAAGAGCTGTTTGGGACTCTCCAGGACAAAGAACCACATCTGGTGATTTTAGCAAGAGTCATTTATTTTCAAGTTAAATATCAAATAAGAAGAAAGAAGGCAAAGAAATCATGTGTGAGTCCCTCTTTGAGACCCTTGGGTAGGTTGGGAAGTGAGACTTAGAGGGAGGCCTGGAAGAAGACAGGGGTGAAGAGAAGACTTTAAAGTGATGTTGTGTGTTTTAGAGACTGGTCCTCTGGAGAGGGTCACAATAGAAGCAGGCTGGTGGATGAAACAGATTTCTGAGAGATGGAAAAGGAAGGAATTCAGAATACATATTTGGGGGAATTGAGCTTTGAAGGGAGAAACTTTTCCATTGTCACAGGAAAAAGGGATACAAATGGTGTTGAAGGCTGACTTTTCATTAGTGTTGAGGATCCCAAGTAGTGTAAACAGCAACACATGGCAAAGTGGGAGTACTCTGAGTGCTGAGACATTGTAGGGGACAGAGGAAGAGGGCTGTTGCCACAGATGTGGCTGAACCCAATCCAAGGAAAGATTTTATTTTATTTTTTGGTTTAATTAGTGTGTTGTTACCTTAAGAGATTGTTTTATTTCAGGGTTTATTCTTGTTTTGTCACCTGAACAGGGAACAGCACAAGAAACGTTTTAGTCACTTGCATGTTTTATTTGTCTCTTCTATTAGCTTTCTTTTTAAGTTAAACTTAGTGAACTTAAATCAGGAAATGTTCATATCAGAAGCAGAAGGACCCCTCACCCCAGTGAGAGGAAATATATCACTGGGTTGCAGATCAGCTGTGTCTCGAGGTTTGATTGAACATTTGTGTAAGAAACACTTACAAGAAAAACTGTCAGATATTGTTTACAGCCCACTCTGATGCCCATTATTTCTTATACAGGACCATGCATGGTTTACTCTTTCTGAATTTTGTTCTCAGAAGATTTTTCTTTTGAAGAGGATGGCCTGTTTCATTTGTTGGATGATGAAAATGCTAAATCAATCACTTTTTCTTTAGGTACCCTGCTTTTTTGCATTGCATGTCAGAAGCCCAGACTTAAAATTTAGGGCTGCACCATAGTATTAATTGATGGTGAGGGCATAGCACAGATTTTGAAATTTTCTCTAAACCACAGTTTATTCTCAAATGAGACAACTTTGGAGCCTATCTCTTAGGATTATTTGAAGGATTAAATGAGTTAATACATGTGAAGTACTTAAAATTACTGCTTGGCATTTGACTGTTAATTCTATTGGTCTCAATTGTATCCTTCAATTTACAGTGATTGATCTGTAAATATATAAATACCCAGTTTTCTGTGCTCACTTGTTTTTTTAGGTATCTCTCTAGTTTCTGCAGAGACTAGAATAGGTGATTTCTAAGAAATTATCCAGTTCTTTGATCTCATATATTTTATGACTCTTCTCTAAGGAGGTACAGATAAATAATATATACTCAAGACAACATATAATCGATATGAGTAGCTCTGACTTAACACTTAGGGACTTGAACTGGAGAGTGGATGTTAACACTTGTGATATACTTCTCAATGGATGGGCTGAGCAAACAAAGGGCTTATTGGCTCATGTTATCTTGGAAAAGGCAGGATAAGAAGGCTTCAAAATTTTTGACCCGTAGGGACATAGGATCTACATATATAACAAACAGATCTACATATATAACAAACACTTTACATCAGCATGAGAAAAAATAGACTCAAGGGGATACACAACACTTGAGGCACCCAGTAATCTTACTTAAACATGTACTTAAACCTGGTGTCATGAGATAATCATTTTCTTATTCAAACAAAGTTGATGGGCAGTTTTCTAGAATATTGTAGAGAGAATGGATATATTAAGTAGACGACTGGAATAGATAAACTCTAATATACTTCCAACTCTTAATATTACTGGTTTTATGATCTTGTCCTCAGAGCATTGGGTCTGGATTTTCTCCACTCAGTGCAATAGTGTAATTTGTGATTAGGTGAGTCATTTTGATTTCATCGTGGGGCTAGGTGTCAGGGCATTCCAAACAAAGGCAATCAGACTTTCCCCTGTGTATACTAAATTAATCCCTCTGAGGCCAACTTAATTGTTGCTCTAAGATTTGGCTCTAAGTGTTCATTCTTTCAGATCACAGTATGGGTTTTTTCCCCCTGTATTTGTAACTCTATTATAAAAAGGGTTATCAAATTCTGGTTAAGGGTTGGGTAGGTTCAGTGTACATCTGCGTGAAATCAGGGCTTTTTTTCTTTCATTTTTCATCTTGCTTGGCCTGAAAGACAAATATACCAGAGGGATTTCTTCTATCTGAAGTTTCAGGAATTCACTGGATACCACCCAAGGCTTTAGATCAGACTAAAGTCTCTTTACTAGATTTGATGCTTCATTTGTACTGTTATGATTATGTGGGTGTATGTTCGAAGTTTAGGGCATGAGTATGAGAGAAGGAAGGCAGTTATCTAGAGTCTAAGGTGTGGGCAATGTGAGATGCTCTCCTTATACCCTGAATATGCCAGAATGAAACTCACTCTGTAAGAAAGAAATGGGATGCTATAAATACACTTCCCTCTCATCAGTTCAGTTGCTCAGTCATGTCCAACTTGTTGTGACCCCATGGACTGCAGCATGCCATGCTTCCCTGTCCTTCACCATCTCCTGGAGCTTGCTCAAACTCATGTCCATTGAGTTGGGGATGCCATCCAACCATCTGGTCCTCTGTTGTCCCCTTTTCTTCCTGCCTTCAATCTTTCCCAGCATCAGGGTCTTTTCTAATGAGTTGGCTTCTCACATCAGGTGGCCAAAATATTGGCCTTTCAGCTTCAGCATCAGTCATTCCAATGAATGTTCAGGGTTAATTTCCTTTAGGATTGAGTGGCTTGATCTCCTTGCTGTCCAAGGGACTCTCAAGAGTCTTCTCCAACACCACAGTTCAAAAGCACAGTTCACTCTCATACTGATCCTGTATTTGAAATATGCAGATGCATAGTCATCCCAATCTCATTACTTAGAAAAAAGACCTCTGACTTAGCTGTGCCCATCATCCTGAGAGATGTTGAGTATTACATGAATACTAGACTAGTAGATAATCACTGCCAAGGACTGCTTATGATCTGTCATTGATAAAATCTGTCTGGGCTTTCCTTTTAGTCCTTGATAATGTCAAACTTGCTAGGAAAAATTGGCAAAAATGTAAGAATTTTGGGTTGATTCTCTTTAATATGCATTTTACTAGGCTATCAGGTTTTTTTTCATTGTAGACAATCTTACATTGATCTCTAATGGTTTAAACTATATGCTGGATACATTTCAATGGCAAAAGCTGGACTTCGTTAACTCTTATATTAACATCTTAGTTTCTTCTCAAGAGGAGTCAAAAGTAACTGATGTCTTGAGACTCTTCGATGACTAAGAAACAGGATTTAGTTCCAAGTGCTAAAAAGGATTAAAGAAGGCAATTTAAGTTTTTATTTAATACTTCACAAAATAGACAGCCTCCATTGGGCCAACTTCAAAATACAGTGAAGGGCAGGGAGCTTTTAAGATAAAGAAGAACAAGGAAGATAAAAACAGAAAATCTCTAGTTAGCTGGAGCCATGTAGTCAATATGTTTGGATGCTTGTGGTGAGAAGGAATAAGGAAATAAGTATAGGGCCCAGAGTAAGCTTGGCCTTTGGGAACTGGCTGACCAGATAATAGTGCATTTCTGGTCAAGCAGAGCATTTAATTGGACCTGAAAGCTAAACGGAAAATAAAAGGAACTAAGTTTAGATTTGCTGATGTGGCACTCTGGGCAGCAGAAGCTCCATCTTGGGCCTACAGAGTAATTTCAACACAGAGTAATGCATTAAAAATTGGACTTTCAGTTTCCATTCCTTCAGGTTATCCTAGGTGGTCTAGCAAGTGTGGAATGCAGCTGCACACTTTTCTCCCAGGGCAGAGCTGGTATGTCAAAAAGAAGGGTCAGTGAGAGGGCAAGAGGCAGAGAACAGGCCCAGGTGAGCAGGCAGGATCTGCTTTCCCTGGGCCTAGCACCTCGTCTGCTTGGCGTATGTGGTGGTTAGTGGTGGCCACCTGGTAGACACCGGTTGATGAATGACTGTATGAAAGCTGAATTAATCTGGACAGACAAGTTGGGTTAGCTCTAAATCTCCCCTCTGTTTGCTTGGGAAAGCTAAATTCAATCCAGCTGTTCTTCAGACTGCCAAGCCACTTTCAAGCAAGTTCCTTTCTATTTCTTTCATTTCTATTTATTCCCCCCTTGGGTGCTGAAGAAGTAAATGCTTCACCAATTATTTATTCTTTATGAGAGTTGGCTCTTTGTACTTGACATTTTCTTAATTGTTCACATTCTGCATATTTGCTTATTTTCCCTGATGCTCTTCCATTCCCAGTAACATCTTATTATGTGACTCTAGTGATGAAAGTGCAGGGAGATTTCCTACCCAGGCCTTCTTATTTGTCCTTTCTGCATGTCACTGTTACAAATTTCCCATAATGCCAATTTTCATAACTAAGCTGAGCGCACCATTAGCTTTGAAATTTGAAGGTGTTGTAGCTCCTGCATTTGGAACAAACTGTTCCAAAAATTCATGTTCGTGCATGCTAAGTCACTTCAGTCATGTCTGACTCTGTGTGACCCCATAGACTGTAGCCTGCCAGGCTTCTTTGTCTATGGGGATTCTCCAGGCAAGATTACTGGAGTGGGTTGCCATGTCCTCCTCCAGGGGGTCTTCCTGACCCAGGGATTGAACTCACGTCTCTTATGTTTCCTGTATTGGCAGGTGGATTCTCCACCACTAGTTAAACCTGGGAAACCCTGTAAAAATTCATACTGATGTACAACTCAGCTCTTTCTCAGAAACTGCTTTTAGAATAGATGTCTGTCAATCAGATTCACAGATCTAATGTGACACGTGACGAGCAGGTGAGAACATATCTGTTGGTGAATTCATACATGAGCTGCATTAGGGTGACCTGCCTTCTGCCACCACTAGGTGATATAGGATATGATCATAGGAGTAAAGAAGGAAGATCAGAAAAACTGGAAAACTGAATCAGAGCACCCCCTGCAACTCCAACCTTCAGTGAGCCAAACTTAGGAAGAAAATCTATTAGCATTAAAGTCAGTTTTAGGAAAAAAAAAAAAAACAACCAACAGTCTATTCTATAATGCTGTTCATTTTGATGTCTTTCAATTCTTGTTCACATACTACTAGTGTTTTTAAAACAGCAATGATTATAAGATGTATGCAACTATAAATTGTTTTTTTTTACTTTATACCATTGCTTTCTTTGTCATATACATAATTTACCTTGTTTCTGCCCTCATTTGCCATGTATTTCCCTTTCTTCTTAAATATTAGCTAATATTATTAGTTCTACTTTAAACTTCTGAATTATTTTGCAGCCCAATGTACAAAGGCAACCAAAGCACCGCCATACTCACACTTCCTCTTCCCTTCTCTTGCTCCTCTCCATTTCCCTCCTTCCCCTCCTCTTCCACCTCTCCACCACCTCCCTTCTCTCCTCTTTCCCCACCTCTGCTCCGTTTCCCATCTCCTTCTCTCTTTCTGGTACAACTGAATTGATTTAATAAACCATCCTCTTAGTAAGAAAAACATCATAATTTATCTAGACATGGCCCTTATTTTATGATCTTTCCTTACCTCATCCCCAGACCTGGGTTCCACTGACAAAATATTCTTATGTTCAGATGGTTCTTTGGAGGCATTCCTTGACTAGTCAGATGCTTCTGTGTTCTTAAGGCAAGTCTTTCCTCCTTTTCTGAAAAGAGGAAATTTCCTCACATTTTCCACATTCATTTTGTTGTCCTGGTTTCAGTGATAAATGCAGAGCAGTGGTTCTCAAATTTTACTGAGCTTGTTATCACTTGAAGGCTTGTTAAAACAGATTCCTGGACTCCACCCTCAGAATCTCTTATTTAGTAGATCTTGGGTGGGCCCAACAACTAGTATTTCCTGGTGATATTGGTCATGATGATCAACCACTCTTTGAGAACTGCCTCATTCCAGGAGTTCTTTTTTTTTTTTTTTGGTCAAAGCCTAGGTATTAGAGATTATTTAAGGGAGAGTGACTTGCCTCAGGCCAGAAACCCAAGGTTTTACTCTGTGTGTGTGTGTGTTTAGACATGTATGATTCTGAGGCTGAAAGGTACCTCTGTGATCAAAAACCATCTAACTACTCATCAATCCTGGGAAGTTATGTGCTTTTATTTAGCAAAGAGGTCAGGTCTTCTTCTTAGTAAGTTGTAAGTAAGACCCTTGGAGAAGAAAATGGCAACTCATTCCAATATTCTTGCCTGGAGAATTTCCTGGACAGAGGAGCCTGGTGGGCTACAGTCCTTAGGGTCACAAGAGTCATACACTACTTAGTGACTAAACCACTAAATCACCAAGTGAGACCCTACCACGACTCTATAAGAAAGTCCAAAAAATTCATTGCATACAATGTAGAATGTCATTATTTCCATGTTAATAAAAGAGCTGTGGAAAGCCAACTGGTCGAGTAGGAGCCTATAGCAGTTGGCCTCATATTTAAGCATATATTAATTGCAGGCCAATTAACTATAACATTTTAGTTACCTCTGATCCTTGGTCTCTTCAGACTGGAGTAATCAAAATAAAACTTTTTATTGTGTAATGCAAAAGATCAGCTGATTTGGGGATTTGGGTTAGCAATGGAAAACACAGAGGGAGGAGCAATATTAGACTTTCAGCAAGACAATGAAAAATGTTTAGGGAAAATCACAGATACCTCTCCTTCCTTTTTCTAGTTCTTTCTTTCTACAGACATTTGTTGCAATGTTGAAAAAGTGAACATAAACTTAATATAGGGCCAGGTACATAGTGAAGGTGAAAGTCACCCAGTCGTGTCCAACTCTTCGCGACCCCATGGACCATACAGTACACAGAATTCTCCAGGGCAGAATACTGGAGTGGGTAGCCATTCCCTTCTCCAGGGGATCTTCCCAACCCAGGGGTTGAACCCAAGTATTCAGTAAATACTTGCTACTTGCTACATAAAGAAGAGAATGAATGAAACAAGGAGGATGTGAAGTTTTGTGGGAGTGAAGAATTAGGTGATGATACTGCTGCTGAGTGTCATTTTCAAGGCCCAAAGTGACCTTAGAGATGGTCCTGCCTCTGATACTACTACAGAAATATTATCCCACATGTGGGTTTTAGATATAAGTGTACAGCGCAGGTCATCCTGAGAGCATGACATGGTAGGCTGGCTGTTAACCATCATTAACATCTCAGTGTGAATCTGTGTTTCCCACCAAATGTGATATGACTGGGGCATTTTATGGAGAAAGGGAGCTCTGGATGATTAGGAGGGAGGGTGAATTTTTGGCTTGGAGCATTTGCTGAGCAGGCTGCCCCTAGTGCCCAGGCTCATAGAAAAAGGACAATCAGAGAGGGACAGAAGGTAGACTAGGCAGGGGAGAGGAGTGACAAAATCTGCCTACCTCTCAGGGATCAACCCTGCTCTTAGGATTCTTTATGCCAAGAATCATCAGATCACCTAGAGGCCTTTCATGGAAATATGGGCTGCTGGCTCCATCCTCAGGCATTCTGATTCAGTGCCTTCAGAAATACTAAATTTACTTTTCAAACAAGTTCCCAGATGATGCTGTCTGAGCACCACAATTTGAGACCCATCACTTTAGTAATTTCTGTGTGCAGTGCAAACTTCTCAGTTCATCTTTTATCTTTAGTAATAAAAGTAAGGAGATTAGAAATGACTATAATATCTTTTAAAGAAATATGTTTAAATTTTTAAAAGTTATTTTTTATTGGGAAGTAATTGTTTCCCTATTGGCTCATGGGTCAAGAATCTGCCTGACAATGCAGGAGACACGGATTCGATCCCTGGGTCATGAAGATCCCCTGGAGAAGGAAATGGCAGCCCACTCTAGTATTCTTACCTGGGAAATCCTATGGACAGAAGAGTCTGGTTGCCTACAGTCCATGTGGTTGAAAAACTATTGGACAGGACTTAGCAACTAAACAACAACATTTGCTTTGCAAAGTTGTGTTCATTTCAGTTGCTCAGTCATGTCTGACTCTTTGCAACCCCATGAACCGCAGCACGCCAGGCCTCCCTGTCTGTTACCAACTCCCGGAGTCTACCCAAACCCGTGTCCATTGAGTCGGTGATGCCATCTAACCATCTCATCCTCTGTCGTCCCCTTCTCCTCCTGCCCTCAATCTTTTCCAATATCAGGGTCTTTTGAAATGAGTCAACTCTTCACATAAGTGGCCAAAGTATTGGAGTTTCAGCTTCAACATCAGTCCTTCCAATGAACACCCAGCACTGATCTCCTTTAGGATGGACTGGTTGGATCTCCTTGCAGTCCAAGGGACTCTCAAGAGTCTTCTCCAATACCACAGTTAAAAAGCATCAATTCTTTGGAGCTCAGCTTTCTTTATAGTCCAACTCTCACACCCATACATGACCACTGGAAAAACCATAGCCTTGACTAGACGAACCTTTTTTGGCAAAGTAATGTCTCTGCTTTTTAATATGCTGTCTCTGCTTTTTAATACGCTGTCTAGGTTGGTCATAACTTTCCTTCCAAGGAGTAAGTGTCTTTTAATTTCATGGCTGCAGTCACCATCTGCAGTGATTTTGGAGCCCAGAAAAATAAATTCAGCCACTGTTTCCACTGTTTCCCTATCTACTTGTCATGAAGTGATGGGACCAGATGCCATGATCTTAGTTTTCTAAATGTAAAGTTGTGTTAATCTGTGCTATACAATGAAGTGTATCAGCTATCTGTATACATATATCCCCTCCCTTGTGACCCTTCTTCCCTGCTTCCATCTCACTCCCCTAACTCCTCTAGGTCATCACAGAGCACCAATATGAACTCCCTTTATAGAAGGTTCCCACTAGCTATCTCTTTATACATGGTGGTGAATAATTAAAAAAATTTTTTTGCATGATATGGTTTTAATTGATGCAGATTGACTAGAAATGTATTATAGACCTCATGTTCTTTCCAGTAGGGCATAAAATTTTAAAAATTATCAGATCCAAATAAATTTTTAAAATGAATTGTTTTAATCAAGTAATAAGATTAACATGTTATATTTTGGCAGGAAATCCTGTGGCTGTGTATTTTGGAGCTTTTTCTTTCAGATTTGTATATAATATTCCCTACATCATTGAACTTCATTAGAAAAGAAAACCATTGTCCCTAATTATGAATGAAAATAAAGGTTAAAAAAGAATGTGGTCTGTGGGTCTGTGTGGGAGTGTGTGTGTGTGTATGCACGATACATGATCACAGAGGAAAAGGAGGCCTCATGTAACAGTTCAATATCACGGATGATTTAGATAAGTGTAAGTCAAAGTAAATATTTAAAATTTCCTTCTTAGCTTGGGAAACCCAGCATACAATAACCAGAAGTTTGCTGTAATAGTAAACATGTTTTACATCCCTTTTATGTTTTAACAACAGTTGCTTGAACCTACATTGACTTCATGATTTTACTCTTAGTAGAGTCAGTCTTATATTTATTTTCCTTGTGATAAACAGCTGTGATGAGGGGAAGCTTTACATGAGTTTCATGACAGTGATAATAGCAATAATCATAATTTATTTGAACTATCTGGTTATTCAGGATATAGTTTCATACAAACTATTGTTTCTTCTGATTACCATAAATAAATCAAGATGCTAATATTAAGTTCACTGATGTTATATGCTAAGTTCACTGATGTTATAAAGTCACTTTGAAGTGCTTAAAAAGCAAATATCATTTTCCGTGTTACATATTGGATCCAGGGATCTTCAACAATGAACTGCTTTGCCTATACTTACTCAGGCTGGGTTAATATAAAAGAAATAAGAGTAAGTGATCCAGCAGTGTCAGCCAGCTTCACATCCAGAGCATGTTGATTGCATGGTAATCAGTGTGCAGAAATAGGTGGGAGACAGGACAAGAAGCCAAACCAATTGAAAAGTATCACTGAGGAACAAGAATCAATTCAATCCAAATTAATTGAGGTGTTATTGCGAAGAAAGAAAATCAACTGAGGGTACTGAAAGGGCCTCCCAGCTCTACTGGAGCACTACTTACTTTACGAATATTTAGATATATGAAGGGCTACAGCTTCCTTGCATGCATGCTGAATCACTTCAGTCATGTCCAACTTTTTGCAGCCCTGTGGACTGTAGCCCACCAGACTTCTCCATCCATGGGATTCTCCAGGCAAGAATACTGGAGTGGCTTGCTGTACCCTCCTCCAGGGGATCTTCTTGACCCAGGGTCTGATGCTGCTTCTCTTGCCTTCTCCTGTATTGGCAGGCAGGTTCTTTACCACTGGTGCCACCTGGGAAGCTTCCTTAGGATCATGCTTACTTTTATAAAAGGGAATTATGGAGTTATGTAACAGGGCAAATTTCCCTGATAATGTATGTTTAAACAAAGAATGTAATATTTATATGCATGACTGATTTATTTTGCCATATACCAGAAATGAACACATTGTAAATCAACTATTACTCCAGTAAAAATTAAAAAGCAAAAACAAAGAGTGTAATCACTCAATCAATTTCTTCTGTTGTGGAAGGAACATAGAGTTGAAGAATTTATTGTAGATTTAAAAGATAAAATAATACCCATCATAAAGATGGAAATAAACAAAATTCCAGATTTTGAAATTTATGTATTTTCAGACATCTAAAATAGAAAACCTTCTTCAGGCTAAATGACTTGAAACAGACTAGGAATTAAGAGGTGTTTAAAGGAGAGGAAGGGGTCTTCCTAGGTGGCTCAGTGGTAAAGAATCTGCCTGCTAGTGCTGGACACAGGCTCAATCCCTGGGTCAGGAAGATCTTCTAGAGAAAGAAATGGCAACCCACTCCAGTATTCTTGCCTCGAAAATTTTATGAACAGAGGAGCCTGGTGAGCTACAGTCCATGGGATTGCAAAGAGTTGGATACAACATATCGACTAAACAACAAGAGGAGAGGAAAGGAAGCATGACTGAGTCAGGGGGAGAAGTGAGATATAAACTCAACTTTAGAAGTGGGGTACTTCTTAGATGGGCTTCCCTGGTGGCTCAGCTGATAAAGAATCCATCTGCCATTCAGGAGACCTAGGTTTGATCCCTGGGTTGGGAAAATCCCCTGGAGAAAGGAAGGGCTACCCACTCCAGGATTTCAGTACTCCAGCTATTCATGGACTGTATAGTTCATGGGGTTGTAAAGAGTCAGACACGACCGAGTGACTTTCATTTTCCCCTCATAGCTCAGTTGGTAAAGAATCCTCCTGCAATGCAGGAGTCCCTGGTTCAAATCCTGGGTCAGGAAGAGCCACTGGAGAAGGGATAGGCTATCCACTCCAGTATTCTTGGGCTTCCCTTNAGAGTTGGACTATAAAGAAAGCTGAGCACGGAAGAATTGATGCTTTTGAACTGTGGTGTTGGAGAAGACTCTTGAGAGTCCCTTGGGCTGCAAGGAGATCCAACTAGTCCATCCTAAAGGAGATCAGTCCTAGGTGTTCATTGAAAGGACTGATGTTGAAGCTGAAACTCCAATACTTTGGCCACCTGATGCAAAGAGCTGACTAATTTGAAGAGACCCTGATGCTGGGGAAGATTGAGGGCAGGAGGAGAAGGGGATGACAGAGGATGAGATGGTTGGATGGCATCACCGACTCAATGGACACGGGTTTGGGTGGACTCTGAGAGTTCATGATGGACAGGGAGGCCTGGCGTGCTGTAGTTCATGGGGTCACAAACATGACTGAGTGACTGAACTGAACTGAGTAACATCAGAGATCACACAGCACTATATCAAACACAATAATAATAATGAAAGTTTGAAATATTATGGAAATTACAAAACTGTGGCACAGAAACATGAAATGAGCAAATGCTACTATAAAAATTGTACCAATAGACTAGCTCGATATACAGTTGCCATAAACCTTCAATTTGTAAAAAATGCAGTATCCGTGACACTTAATAAAGTGAAGCACAATAAAATTGTATATGCCTCTAAACAGAGATTTTCAGAAGGGGATGATCCACACTACTAGCTGGAGGAAAAGTTGAAAAAAGCCATTTAATGATTTATAGACCTTATGATTTTCAATAGGACAATTTCTAGTAGGGTTAAAGTCATACTGCAGATGATTTAGGGTATTCTTAAGAATAGAAACTTCTTGTTGATGATTATGAGTTGTGAATTTTTTTTATTTATAATAATAGATAGAAATTAAGTATGGTGAGCTGACATTAACTCATAATACAGCTTAAGTGTGCATGTACTCAGTTGCTCAGTAGTATCCAATTCTTTGTGACCTTACGGACTGTAACCCACCAGGCTCCTTTGTCCATGGAGTTTTCCAGGTAAGAATATTGGAATGGGTTGCCATATCCTACTCCAGGGGATTTTCCTGACCCAGGGGTCGAATCTCTTGTATTTCCTGCACTGGCAGGAAGATTCTTTACCACTACGCAACCTGGGAAGCTCAACAGCTAAAGTATCACAAGTTAATTGGAATTTCAATGATAAATTCTGAAGCAATGAATAACATAATTGCAATGTAATAGCTATTGATGTGTGATATAAAACTATAGTTTTGATTAATATAATTTAATAATAAAATAGAATGAAACAACAATTGACAGCATTTGCAGCATGAAACTTAGAAAAATTTCAGATTCTAAGACCCCTAACCCGGAATTGTTGACTTAGAATATCTGGGGTAGGCCTTGAAATTTTTTTTTTCTTTTTTAAAGATTTTATTTTGTATTGAGGATAGCCAATTAACAGTGCTGTGATAGTTCAAGGTGAATGGTGAAGGGACTGAACCATGCATATACATGTATCCATTCTCCCCCAGACTCCCCTCCCATCCAGGCTGCCAGGTAACACTGAGCAGAGTTCCATGTGCTGTACAGTTGGTTATCCATCTTAAATATAGCAGTGTGTACGTGTCCACCTTAAACTCCCTAACTATCCCTTCCCCCCCGGCAACCATAAATTCATTCTCTAAGCCTGTGAGTCTCTTTCTGTTTTGTGAGTAAATTCATTAGTATCATTTCTTTTTAGAGTCCACATATAAGGGATGTCATAATCTGGCTTCCGTGATAGCTCAGTTGGTAAAGAATCTGCCTGCAATGCAGGAGACCTGGGTTTGATCCCTGAGTTGGGAAGAACCCCTGAAGAAGGGAAAGGCTACCCATTCTAGCATTCTGGCCTAGAGAATTCCATGGAGTATATAGTCCATGGGGTCACAAAGAGTTAGACAGGACTGAGTGACTTTCACAATGAAATCTGTCTTTTAAAGGCACTCTCCAGATTATATGCACAATAGATTTCAAGACCTGTGAAGTGAAGTGAAAATTGCTCAGCCACGTCCGACTCTTTGCGACCCCATGGACTATACAGTCCATGGAATTCTTCAGGCCAGAATACTGGAGTGAGTAGCCTTTCCCTTCTCCAGGGGTTCTTCCCAACTCAGGGATCAAATCCAGGTCTCCTGCATTGCAGGCAGATTCTTTACCAACTGAGCTATGAGAGAAGCCCTGTCAAGACTTACTACTACTCTAATAAGGGACAGTAGTTCAGTTACAGTAACTGAAAAATAAATCCAGTGAGTAAATGATTTCAAAGAACTGCTATTTAGAGGCCATTCCCTCATTCAGAAGATGTCATTAAATGCAGAGGATCACCAGCCCCAGAAATTCCAAGAAGAGCAATGTATTGACTTTAGGTCATAGTTTGGAACAGTATAGGATTTTTATTTTTTGAACTTCTATGAAATATTCTACTCCTATCATGATTATTACTGGCTACCATATTTTGAGCTATTACAAGGCTATTAAACACTTCATTACACATTCTGTCACTGAATCATCTATACACTCCTAAAGAACTATCAATTTTTGGTAGCAGAAACAAAGTCTTAGAGGGTTAAGACTTAGTAATTTTCCTATGTTGCTCAAGATCTCACCGCTAGTAAGTGGACAAACGCAAACAGATCTTACTCTAGAGCTCCAGCTATGAATCCCTGTACCATACTATCTTACATTCTGTCAGAAACAGAGCTGAGGTCCGGAAGAGCAATAAGTAAACAAGTCACTAAACACAGAGAATTTCCACATGGGAAGGGACTTTGCAACACTCTTGACAAAATGAACCTTCTGGGGACTTTGGGTTCCTTTCATTGGAACGCTCTAGGCTTCCTGAATCTTCCCCAGGGAAGGTAAGTTTTCAGCCATTATTTCTGTCCTAGGACCTCTATAATATCAATGTTAATATGCTTGATATTGTTTTGTTAGTCTCCTTAAGTTACCTTCACTTTTTAAAATTCTTTTTTCTTTTTACTGCTCTGATTGAGTGAGTTCTACAACCCTATCTTCGCATTTACTGATATGGCTATGATTACCTTTTCTTGAGTGCTACATACCCCATTTTATGGCTAATAAACCATCCAGTTTTGGGCTTATTGACCCACATCCAGTGGATCAATTTTCTTGGAATATGATGTAATAGTGACTAAGAGTTGTATCTCAACTCTGACCATAAAGAGGTTCCTTCAATACTGAACTTTGAGTTCCCAATAACAATTAGAAAAATAAGAATATCTACCTCTATAAGGTACTGTATGATGAAATGAAATAATTCATGGAAGGCACTTAGCACACTTCCTGGCATATAAACAGTGCTTGAAATATTACTATTATCATTGTTAGTGGAAGAGTACCAAGACTTCTCACCCTGGCCTTCTTGCTCCTGATCCATCTTCATGCTTTTCCTTTTCTGTGGAACATCCTAATTCTTACAGTTAGCTAACTTCATATCCCAGGCATCCAAAGATCTACTCGAGTTGCACTGTGAATTTTTTTCAATGCTTTTTTCTATGTATGATCTCTGCTTACATTTTCAGTGTCAAGCGTGGTAGGTAAATCTGAAGCGTCTGGAGCTAGACTCTTGTTGTTTTTCAATCTCTCAGTCATGTCTGACTCTTTGTGACCCCATAGACTGCAGCACGCCAGGCCTCTCTGTCCCTCACCAGCTCTAAAAGTTTGCCCAAGTTCATGTCCATTGCATCAATGATGCCATCCTGCCTTCTCATCCTTTAACACCCTCTTCTCCTTCCCTCAATCTTTCCCAGCATCAGAGACTTTGCCAATGAGTCAGCTGTTTGCATCAGATGACCAAAATACTGGAGTTTTAGCTTTAGCATCAATCCTCCCAATGAATACTCAGGGTTGATTTCCCTTAAGATTGACTGATTTGATCTCCTTGCTATCCAAGGGCCTCTCAGGAGTCATCTCCAGCACCACAGTTTGAAGGCATCAATTCTTCAGTGCTCTGTCTTCTTTATGGTCCAGCTCTCACAGCCATACATGACCACTCTGAGGACCATAGCCTTAATTATATGAACCTTTGTTGGCAGAATAACACCTCTGCTTTTCAACACACTGTCTGGAGCTAGACTACCTGGGTTTGAATCTTGGCTTTCTACTTACTGACTGGATGACCTCAGGTAATTTAATTAACCTTCCTGTGTCTTCTCTGTATAATGGGCATAAAAATAGGAACTAATATTATCTATTTAACAGGGATTTTGTGGAGATAAAACAAATGGATTAGAACAACATCTCATAAAGATTACTAATAACTATTAACTATATACTAACTATAACCATTACTTCACATTTTTGTGTGGATCTGTTCTTTAATTGGTTCATATAAATCATCAATTATGTTATAGCTTCTTGAAATCAAGAAACATTGCTCATGTAACATTTATAGTACCCATCACAGCAATGAGTACACAATAGATGTTCCATCTCTGTTGACTGAGTGAGGTCAAGGAATATTACATACAAATTATTGAGAATGAGAGAAGAGCAACACCCACATACTGAGCACCACATAATTGCATCCCATACATCTATCAGTTTATGTTCTTAGCACCTTTGTGTGAGGAAGCTTTCCTTCTACATAAATAGTGTTTGCTTGAATATGAAATAATATTGCATGTAAAGTGCTCATCATAATGCTCGGCATGTGGATGGCTCAATGTATATAACACTTTTAAAGTATTAGGAGAAAGGAAGAGGCCAAAATTTTTACCTCGTTTTACAGATAAAGCAACTGAGGCTCATAGAAGTTAAATCAATGGCTGGGGGTCAAACAGCTAGTAAGTAATGGAACCAGGAATAGAAAGCATGTCTTTGGGCTTTACTAACTCTTCTATGCCTAAAACTGCTAAAACATTACTTTGAATAAAGGCTTTGAGTTTATGGTGATGAGGTGGGGCTCTTAAGACATTTGTTCCAGATAAACTGGTTTAATATTCTATTGTTGTAAGAGGATCTAAAGATGAGGAGCTGGTTATTGGATGAGTGATAAGGTCAGAGAAAAAAAGCAATGAATTGGGAGCCAGAATATAGTTCTTACTTTGGATTTGCCTTTATATGACTACTTGTGACTGAACCTTCCTGTGCCTCAATTTTCATCAGTAAAAGAGAATGGTAAAGTAAGAGATAGGACCTCTAAGTTCCTTTTAACATCTGGCATTCAAAATTATAAAATTAGCATATATAATCTTAAGATGTGGCACTCAATAGTCTAAGAAAAATATTTCCTTGTTTCAGGCAGTTGAGGTAGAGCTTCCTATTTTCAGGAAGAAGCTGAAAAAATGCTTTGAATTACATGTTTCTTGTCAGTTGCATTGCTGTTTCTGCCATGCTATGCTTAGCTATATGGATACAGGAACACTGAAATCATTCCTCATTAATTGAGAGGAGAACTTCCATGGACAGTAAGTCTATTTCATTTGCTTCTAAAAAAGCAGAGTAAACACCATCTTCCAAACCCATTTCTGGGGTTTTTCTCAGGTAACCATGTTTGGACTTTAGTAATATTATATAAGGTTAAAAAAAAAAAGACACATGTTATTCCAGGTAAAGTGAGGTGGGGGTCTGTGTAATGTCATATGTCCGAAGGGTTGAAATTACTGTTTATTAGATTTCCTTGGTGGTCTAGTGGTTAAGAATCCTCTTGCCAATATGGGGGACATGGTCTCAACCCTTGGTTTGGGAAGGGTTTGGAGTAAGTAAGCCAGTGCGCTCCAACTATTAGAGCCCCCATTCTCTTGAGCCTGTGCTCCTCAATAACTGACGCCAGCGCAATGAGAAGTCCATGCTCTGCAATGAGGAGCAGTCCCCGATGGCTGCAACCAGGGGAAGACTGCACAAGCAATGAAGACCAATGCAACCAGAAATAAACACATAAGTATTTAAAAAAGGAAATACTATTTATCAAAGGAATATTTTAATATATTACATAGATATCTGATACTAGCTACGTTTTTTAGATGTTCTGGGTCAGCGAATAATACTGAGTAGAATGAAATATCCCCAATGGTAACTAATGATCTTGTATCAAAGGCAAAGAGTTGCAATGAAGAAAAACATCTTGTTCTTAACTCAAAATTAGATTGAATATGTGATTTGCATTTCTATGGAGTTCTTAAAATACAATTTACTAATTGTGTTTGTGGGAGTTGATGGTAATAATGAGTCGTTTAGCTCTGAACACAACAGAGAATGAAACTGTCCTGAACGAACCTTGAAATGTGGAAAATCCCTTATTGGGAAAAACTTCTATGTGTTCCCTGTGTGAGCTCCTGTGAAGAGTGGCAAATAAACCCTGATTAAACTATTTGGCAATGAAAATGGTGAAGACAGAAGTAAGAAAATACAGGAACAGAATACATCCATTTTATGGCAACTTAATTAGTCTGATCTAAAGAAACAAGCCAGTGGTTTGGTGACTCCAGAGAGCAGAGTCATTAAATGTTATTCAGAGTTGTTCCAATAGGTCTTTTGAACCAATAACTCCTAGGAAATTTGAATTAATAAATAATGATAAAAAAGGAAAATCAGGTTAAACAGAAATACCAAAAGAAGGGATGAAAGCTGCAGCTAGGCTCAGTTGGACACAGTTTACTCCATGGACTTCAAGGTTAAAGAAAGTTCAACTTGTAAAGCTCTGACATGAGAGCAACCAGTGACCAGCGAACATGGATAGAAGAGTGTTTCTTTTGCACCTACCTATGGGGACAACACTGGGGCTTACAGTTCAGCTGGATCCACTTCACAGATACATTCTTTCACTCCAAACAGATTAACAGAGGGGATAAGGGCAAAAAGGCCAAAACTTTCCATTTTTGAATCCACCCAAGTCTTCTCCCCACCCACACGTACAAATGCGCTCCTTTCTTGATGCTCTTACAGTCCAGGCTTTTATTAAGAAAATACTTTCAACAAACAAACTGACTCCACGGCTTCCTGGTCCCTGGGGAATGTGGTGAGGGGAGAGGAAGAGAAAAGAATCATTTTTCTAAAAGGAAAAGCACAAAGGCAGTGTCATTCTGATGATTTATGATAGGATTAAGTAAACTACTTCAAGAAAAGATGTGTTTGCTCGAACAGTAACATGCTATTACTACTTTTGGAAGTAAGTTTTGGATTTTATTTATTTATTTGTGGCAACACCATGTGGCCTTGGGAAGCATCACTATAAACAAATCTAGTGGAGGTGATGAAATTCCAGTTAAGCTATTTCAAATCCTAAAAGATGATGCTGTGAAAGTGCTGCA
>SJYV01026456.1:0-10978 GCA_006410875.1 Neotragus pygmaeus | reverse complement strand
AAAATAAAGTCTGACGCTGTTTCCACTGTTTCCCCATCTATTTCCCATGAATTGATGGTGTTTAAATGTTAGCCTTTGCATACTCATGGTGAGTTTGATATTTATAATTAAAAATTTTTAGCTCTAGTGGCTTGTTTTTATTCATTTTTAATTATAAAATATATTTCATGATTTAAAATATTTTAAAATTTGTCCATTCCACCTCCAACATCAAGCCACTTAATCAGTTCAGTTCAATTCAGTCACTCAGTTGTGTCTGACTCTTTGTGACCCCATAGACTACAGCATGCCAGGCCTCCCTGTCCATCACCAACTCCTGGGGTCCACTCAAACTCATGTCCATTGAGTTGGTAAGGCCATCCAACCATCTCATCCTCTGTCTTCCCCTTCTCCTCCTACCTTCAGTCTTTCCCAGCATGAGGGTCTTTTCCAATGAGTCAGTTCTTCTAATCAGGTGGCCAAAGTATTGGAGTTTCAGCTTCAACATCAGTCCTTCCAATGAATATTCAGGACTGATTTCCTTTAGGAGGGACTGGTTTGATCTCCTTGCAGTCCAAGGGCCTCTCAAGAGTCTTCTCCAACACCATAGTTCACAAGCATCAATTCTTCGGTGCTCAGCTTTCTTTATAGTTCAATTCTCACATCCATACATGACTACTGGAAAAACCATAGCTTTGACTTGTTGGCAAAGTAATGTTTCTGCTTTTTAATATGCTATCTTTGTTGGTCATAGCTTTTCTTCCAAGGAGCAAGTGTCTTTTCATTTCATGGCTGTAGTTACCATCTGCAGGGGTTTGGGAGCCCCCCAAAATAAAGTCTCTCATTGTTTCCATGGTTTACGAATCATGCTGTTGAAGCCTGGCTTGGAGAATTTTGCATATTACTTTGTTACTGTGTGAGATGAGTGCAATTGTGCAGTAGTTTGAACATTTTTTGGCATTACCTTTCTTTGGGATTGGAATGAAAACTGACCTTTGGCCACTGCTGAGTTTTCCAAATTTGCTGGCATATTGAGTGCAGCACTTTCTCAGCATCATCTTTTAGGATTTGAAATAGCTCAACTGAAATTCATCACCTCCACTAGCTTTGTTCATAGTGATGCTTCCCAAAACCCACTTGACTTCTCATTGCCAGATGTCTGGCTCTAGTCCAGTGATCACACCAGCGTGGTTACCTGGGACATGAAGATCTTTTTTGTATCGTTCTTCTGTATATTCTTGCCACCTCTTAAAATCTTTTTCTTCTGTTAGGTCCATACCATTTCTGTCCTTTATTGTGCCCATTTTTTGCATGAAATGTTTCCTCGGTATCTCTTTTTCCTGAAAAGATTTCTAGTCTTTCCATTTCTATTGTTTTCCTTTATTTCTTGGCATTGATCATTGAGGAAGGCTTTCTTATCTCTCCTTGCTGTTCTTTGGAACTCTGCATTCAGCTGTTTTTATCATTCCTTTTCTCCTTAGCCTTCAGTTTCTCTTCTTTTCTCAGCTATTTTTAAGGCCTTCTCAGACAATCATTTTTCCTTTTTGCATTTCTTTTTCTTCAGGATGGTCTTGATCATTGCATCCTGTACAATATCATGAACCTCCATCCATAGTTCTTTAGGCACTCTATCAGATCTAATCCCTTGAATCTATATGTCACTTCTACTGTATACATGTAAGGGATTTGATTTAGGTCATACCTGAATGGTCTAGTGATTTTCCTTACTTTCTTCAATTTAAGTCTGAATTTTGCGATGAGTTCATGATGTGAGCTACAGTCAGCTCCTGGCCTTGTGTTTGCTGACTACTATATAGAGTTTCCTCATCTTTGTCTGCAAAGAATATAATCAATCTGATTTCGGTATTGACCATCTGGTGATGTCCATGAGTAAAGTCTTCTCTTGTGTTGTTGGAAGAGGGTATTTGCTATGACCAGTGTATTCTCTTGGAAAAATTCTTTTGTTAGCCTTTGCCGTTCTTCATTTTGTACTCCAAGGCCAAATTTGCCTGTTACTCTAGGTATCTCTTTACCTCCTACTTTTGCATTCCAGTCCTCTGTGATGAAAAGGGCATCTTTTTTGTGTGTTAATTCTAGAAGGTCTTGTAGGTCTTCATAAAACCAATCAACTTCAGCTTCTTCAGCATTATTGGTTGGGACATAGACTTGGATTACTGTGATATTGAATGGTTTGCCTTGGAAATGAACAGAGATCATTTGGTCATTTTTGAAGTTGCACCCAAGTATTGTATTTCTGACTCTCTTGTTGACTATGAGGGCTACTCCGTTTTTTCTAAGGGATTCTTGCCCACAGTAGTAGATATAATAGTCATCTGAGTTAAATTTGCCCATTCCAGTCCATTTTAGTTCACTGATTCCTAAAATGTCAGTGTTCACTCTAGTCATCTCCTGTTTGATCAGTTCTAATTTACCTTGATTCATGGACCTAACACTCCAGGTTCCTATGCAATATTGTACTTTACAGGATCAGACTTTACTTCTATTACCAGTCAAATCCACCACTGGGCATTGTTTTTGCTTTGGCTCCATTTCTTCATTTTTTTCTGGAGTTATTTCTCCACTCTTCTCAAGTAGTGTTTTGGGCACCTACTGACCTGGGGAGTTTATCTTTCAGTGTCATATCTTTTTGCCTTTTCATACTGTTCATGGGGTTCTCAAGGCAAGAATACTGAAGTGTTTGCCATTCCCTTCTCCAGTGGACCACGTTTTGTCAGAACTCTCCACCATATACCTGATTAAATATTTCAAATGTTCTAATTTCTTGGTTATTCTCCTAGAGAATTTTTTATATACAAATAAACTCTCTTCTCCCACTTGAAAACATAATGTTTGTATTGATTTTCCTTTCCTCATTCATTTAATATAGTTTGTTTATTACTTAAGGAGATTTTTCATTCTTTTTTCTAGTCCATGTTGTCCCATTTTGCAGCTGTATCATAATTGCCAACACCAATGTTAAGTGGAGGGATGATTAATTATTCTCTTATTTTTTATTTTTCAATTCACAAATTATTATATTGGTGAGAAATAATTGTGAATTTTCACAGCTGGGAAAATCTTAACTTTTTTTTTTAGTTAGAAGACATTTGCTTTTATTGTTGCCTTTTATTTTTAGATTAAAAAATACTGTATGATATAAACATTCCTCTTGAGTTTATTGTTTACTAATACTTTTTTTTTACAACAAAGCCATACATTTTATCTGCTATAGGCAATAGTGCTCTTCATATCAAATACAGAGAACTATTTTTCTATACTTTTTGAAAAAACAGTATGGGCTTAGGTAGTAATAAATATTCCACATTTCACATGACAAAATGCCAATTTCCCTTTTTATTGCTTCTCTATTTCTATATATTCTCACATATATTTAATTCTTAAATATAATTATAACATATTAAACATTTCTAATAACCTCATTACTTTTGAGAAGTCCTATAAATGGAGAAGGCATTCTCACCATTGTGTGAATTTGTAGTTACCAGTTGTCAGCTTTTTAAGAATCAAGTTAATTCAGTTTTGAAATATAAACTCTTTGATTTATAACTAAAATTTTTCTTTGCTGGGGAGGAAGCTGTTAATAAATGTCTTTTTTTCTGTACATAATCTTTTTCCTTGACTAGATGAACTATTTGAGTTAGTAACTGAACAAAAATGTAAGATATTTCTTAGAGGAGACCAGTATTTCCCTTTTCCAAATTATTTTGCATATATGATTTCAGTAACGTTGTATAATTTTATAACTGGAGCCAATAAATAGAATTATTGCTACTCTTCCAATTAATCAGATTATATTAGCAACCTTCTGGAAATTGCTAGGAACTTCAATAGAAAGAGAAAGTTGGTACTTTAACTATGTTAGAAGTTGATATTCAAAGAGACTCTTCATTTAGGGCAGCAATTTACGAAATACCTTAACCACTATAGAAAACTTTCAACTAACAAGACTATATGGCAATATAGATTTTGTCAAGGCTTATCTTCCTGTAAGCAAAGGAATCTTTTGCTTGGGGGGCTTAGTATTGGTTAGCAAATGAACTCTACTTAGTAAAAATAATTGCAATAGAAAGTCAGTGATAAGGAGTACTACTTATCAGGATAAATATTAGATATAAGATATGTTGTGTAATTTATGTAAGGTGTTCTCATGTTGAGGGTACTTTGTATTACAGTTGTCTGTGAGGATTATACATCAGAATTCTGGAGACGGGTGAGTGTTGATATGTGTTTATTTGAAAAATCTTTTTATGACTTTCATTATATTATTTAGAGAAAGAGTTTAATTATCTACAGTGGATGACAGTAAGGATGAATTCATGGTAAAATTGACATTTTGGCATGACTTTGATATGAGTGGAGCATTTTTTACAGGTAAAGGTGGAGATAATTTTTAAAAATTGAACAAAGATTGTATTGAGGAAGAAGGCAAGTAAGTGATCTATGTTGTCTGCAAAATAGAGATAATATTGGAAAATAGTTAAAAATAACACCAGAAGTGTTGGCTTGTGATCACATCTCAGGTCACATAGAAGTGGTTCTAATATCTTAGAATTTATTTGTTCAGTGCAATCCAATAAAAGCTGTACCCATGAAGATAAATATGGTGGTATGTGAAAAGACAGATGGGCTATAGGCCAACTTTGAATAGGACAAGTAGGGGACATGGAGTAATTAAAAAAAAATCCATAGAGGTGACATGTAAAATGTTAATGCCATTAAATACAAGGTGAATTTAAGGGTTTGAATTTGGGGAGTATTAATAATTCATCTTCATAACCTTTAAATTGTAATCAAATTATTTTCTGGGAGTTATCAGCATGTACAGGTAAAAATGATTATCACAATCATTGAAAAGAGGAAGGAAGATGTGAATTGGGGAATACCTTCAATAAAAGTCTTGTTCGAAATGTTGGAAGTGGATAAGAGCATTTTAATGAAACCATGTAAGAGATTGAAGTTGAAAGAAAAGGATAAGGTCATGTAGGAGGAGCTGAAGATCAAAGCAGCAAAGCACAATAGATAGAAATTCCACAAGATTTTGCAGTGATGGAGGAGTATGCAAAGGAAAACGTTTTGAGGGGAAGACCTAATAGAAGCTGTAGATAAATTAAGAAATGCTGTAAAGATTAAGTTCCCAAATTTTCATCCTCCATTATTAAATAAAAGAAACATTATTAGGAGCAGTTGATGTTCATTGAACAAAGAAACAATGAACTTTGATCATCTATAAGGTCTTTAAAATTTGGGTAAAATTTGTTATTTTAAAATTACACTCTTTTATCACAGCAAAATATAATAGCATATCTTGTGGCAGAAATATATGCACACGTTCTCTACACAAAATATGGAGGATAATTTGCACTTCTAATTCCCACTTAAACTTTCTAAACTGGTTGATACAGTTTTTACATTACTAGAAGGAAAGTTGTTTCACTCTGAATATTCTGAACCCTTACTCTAATGAGACAGATGAGATATTTACAAGCATGAGGAGATTTAAAATAAAAGTAAGACAAAAGACATATATATGTATAATATATATAGCATGAATTCATTTCTTACCCTTTGGAGCCGCATGATGTCGCTGTCTACCATGAATACACTAGCTGTTATTCAAGTCCATTCCTCCCATTATTGCATCCTTCCAAGAGTGCTGAATGATGGCAGTCGCAGAAGAATTGAATTAACAGACTCGGGATCATACAATATTTCATCTTAATGCCTAGACAAGATTTCCTGATGGAAGTAAACCAGCAAGTATTTGAAATGGTTATTACACCTGAAGGTCGACTGAGATCCCGGTGTTTGCTGCTCTCACTTCTGCTTCTTGCAGCCTGGGAAGCAGGGAGCGGCCAGGTCCACTACTCGGTCCCTGAGGAGGCCAAACACGGCACCTTCGTGGGTCGCATTGCCCAGGACCTGGGACTGGAGCTGGCGGAGCTGGTGCCCCGCCTGTTTCGTGTGGCATCCAAAGGCTTCGGGGACCTTCTGGAGGTAAATCTGCAGAATGGAATTTTGTTTGTGAATTCTCGGATCGACCGGGAGGAGCTGTGCGGACGGAGTGCGGAGTGCAGCATCCACCTGGAGGTGATCGTGGACNGACTGGCGATTCATTTCTTATATGATATTATACATGTTTCACTGCCATTCTCCCAAATCATCCCACCCTCTCCCTCTCCCACAGAGTCCAAAAGTCTGTTCTGTACATCTGTGTCTCTTTTGCTGTCTCACATACAGGGTTATTGTTACCATCTTTCTAAATTCCATATATATGTGTTAGTATACTGTATTGGCTTGAATATCACTTTTGTAACAGGAAGTATATTTGGTTTAATTAGGATTCCTAGGTGGAAGGGTTTATTTAGTAAGGAAGTTACAGAGGACTTAAAAGGTATTTTTATTGCCCTTCTAAGTTGAAATGTCATTTGTTATGAGTTTGATTTTTTACATTAACACCTTTAAAGCAAGGGTGAGTGTATGTATTGGGCTGGCCAAAAAGTTTGTTCTGGTTTCCCTTATCTGTCTATCTTATACAGTGATAACCAGGCCACTGTCTTGGCCTTTTGCTACATGTAGTTTAGAAGGCTAATACTGGTATACTAAATGTTAAGCTATACTGTATCTTACAATGAAAATATTTTGTAAAGAATATAAATAAAACCGAAGGGTTGGCATTTGTGTGTGCTCATACACTGGCAGCCTGTAAGCCAATCGCAGCGCTGTGTGTTTGTGTGAACTGTTTTTAGAAAACGGACTTTGAATGCCTGTGTTAGGACTCACTTGGTTGCAGTAGTAGAAAATTTTAAAAATTAATGCTTGAGAAAAGCATTAATTTGTTGGTATTAACTGAATAATGGCACAACTAAATAAGTTGTCTCACAAAACTGAAAAGTTCACAGTAGAGTTGGCCTTGGCATGACCTCAGCATCTGACTTACCTCTCCATCTCCTAGCTCTGCTTCCATTAGTTACCTCCAGCATTGGACACACTTTCTCGTTGTGGTTATAGGATACTGCTAGTACCTCCCTGTTGCATCCCGTAGGTTCAGGTGCAGTAGGAAGTAGCGTGAGATTCCTGGCTTGAGTTGTTCTGTCAGAGGTCCAGCTGCATCTCCTTAATCAATTGAAATCATCATTGAATCAATCACAGTGGGGTGAGTGAAGTAAATGTGAAATGTTATGCATTTACAGTTCATGCCTATCCCTGATATATTGGGGTTGGTGTATAGGTTATGAGAAAAGTTGCAAATGTTAAGTGGCTTACCACAAATCAGGTGAGTGGGGTTGAGTTGCAAAACCAGTGTGCATCAGTTTTGGGGTGATAGATATTTATTTCACCATAACACTCTTTCCAACATTGCTGGCTCATTAAGTAATTTAATTTACATTACCTACTTGGTACTTGAGAGTATTTGGTTTTAATTCCTCTGGTTTATAGCTTCCCATTATCAGAAATTATTGAAAAATATGTTAATATTGATGTAAATGTGTATTTTTCCCTATTCCTTAAAATCCAGTTTTAAGTGGAATTCAGTTTAACAGGTCTGTTTTTATAGTTTTAATCTTTGAGATATCTGTGACTAAAAGTTTTTGAATAGGAAAGTACATTTGAGTTTGAGTTATGGAATGGCAAAGCTGTTTACAAATGTTAAATTTTAAAAATGACTACCATAACCAGTTTTTAAACCTCAACTAGATAGCCTTGAACTGCTTATAGCAGTTGTTTTAGAAGACCGGATAGCCAAGGTCTTGGCTTATGTCATAGAACTAAACCAGGCACTACTCATCTGAACAGTGGATGGGCTGCCGCAGTTGGAAGGAAGAGGTTCAAAGTTAGTCCTTCTGTAGGAACAGAATCAGGCATTTCTTGAATCCCTCACTCAGAGCAAGCTGGAACCCAGCAGGGTGGAGAGGCTCAAGTCTGTGGCACAGTTTGGGATTTGTGTCAACAGGTTAAAATTAACAGGCTGGGATCTAGAATTGAGTACAATTAATGTAGAAGAAAATTCTTCTGACAAGATTCTCTTGCACTCTCAGAGCCTTAAGGTTTGCTCTCAGGCATGCCTTTACACGTTTTACAGGCAGAACCTCTCCTCCCATTGTCTATATTTACTCTCTCCTTATTGACTGTGGTTTCGGATTTCGAGGACTTCCACTTTCCAGATGCCATTAAGGCTAATCCTTTGGTGTCTAGGGTGACCAGATAAAATGCAAGGCATCTAATTAAATCTGAATTTAAGATAAACAACAAATGACTTGTTAGTGTAAGTATGTCCCACATATACATGGGCTATACTAAATGTTTCTTGTTTATGTGAAATTCAATTTTAACTGGGTATCCTGGGTTTTTCTTCACATAAACTTTTTATTTTGAGATAATTATAGATTCCTATGCAGTTGTGAAAAATAATTCTGAGAGACCATTCTGCATTTTTACTTGCTAAATCTGACAACTCTCTCTGGGTCTCTTAATCATAAAGCAACCTGACCTCAAAATAGTTGTGTTTTGCTAGTAATAAATACTAGTTAAAAATCTTTGGGGGGCCCTCTAACACTTCAGAGAAGATTGATTTTTGAAGGAATAATGTTTGATGTACGATACTAGTACTAAAAGTACTTCAACATTTTCAAAACTGCAGAATAAAATTACTTTAAAAGTTATGCAGGATACTGCTTTGGAAATGTTAGGAAACAGTGAAACTAATTTAGCTTGAGGCATCTCTGAACAGGTCATATTTTGAGCCAGGCATTCTCAGGTCTCTTTCATAGCTCAGTCTTTTAAAGTTACAACTCCCTTGACCCAGATTTGGCAAGAGAGTTTATAGTTCTGTCTTTTCTAATAGTTTGTGGTGATTCCATAACTGTGGAATTATAATTTGCCTGCCACACCTTTGAATAAAATGAGAAAGAGAAAAGAAGGGACCCTTCCGGATTTCAGAGTTCTTGGGTCAGATTGGAGCAGCTAGGTTCCTTGTCCTTTTTCCTCGTCTTGACAGTATAGCATGGGGGAACCATGGCCAGCTTGCTTGCCACAGAGTAAATCCCAGCTGTTACTCGCCATTGGTAAACAAACTTCTGTACCTTTATTTTAGAATAGACTGAACTGAGGGAAAGGAGGGGAAGTGGAATGTGAAGTATAGCTGTGTACTAAGTAAAGCTGTTAACTTAGTAAAAATTGATCATCTCCTCTTTGCTTTGTGCTTGGGCTAACAGCTGTAGAACATTATTCTCTGATGAGGAGATGGAAATTGGAACTGGAGTTAATTAGTCTGCCGGACCTTGCGTTGGGTCAGCTCTGGTCTCCAGCTTTCCCTCTCCTGGAGGTGTGCTGGGTTAGTGTGTTTGTGCCACACTGATGAGGAGTGCCATAAAACGGGCAGTGCTGCTGCTGCGGGGCTCTGGCTGTACCGGCCTTGTCCCAGAGCTTCCTGCAGGGGTTGAAGTACTTAACCTGCCGCATACAGAAACTGTGTTTCAAAGATGACTTGTAAGAGAGAGGAAGAATTTGTAATTTTACTTCATTTTTTAATGGAAGTGTAGTTGATTTACAGTGTACAGCAGTGATTCTTTTATATATATACACACACACACACACTTTTCTTTTTCAGATTTTTTCCTTTATAGAATATTAAAAGACATTAAATATAGTTCCCTGTGCTATACAGTACGACCTTATTTATCTTTTTTATTAAAGTAATGTGTATCTGTTAAACCCAAATTCTTAATATATCCCTCCTTCAGTTCAGTCGCTCAGTCGTGTCCAACTCATTGCAACCCCATGAATCACAGCACGCCAGGCCTCCCTGTCCATCACCAACTCCCGGAGTTCACTCAAACTCATGTCCATCGAGTTGTTGAAGCCATCTAGCCATCTCATCCTCTGTATCCCCTTCTCCTCCTGCCCCCAATCCCTCCCAGCATCAGGGTCTTTTCCAGTGAGTCAGCTCTTTGCATGAGGTGGCCAAAGTATTGGAGTTTCAGCATCAGTCCTTCCAACGAACACCCAGGACTAGTCTCCTTTAGGATGGACTGGTAGGATCTCCTTGCAGTCCAAGGGACTCTCAAGAGTCTTCTCCAGCACCACAGTTCAAAAGCATCAATTCTTCGGCGCTCAGCCTTCTTCACAGTCCAACTCTCACATCCATACATGNCTAAAGAAAGCTGGCTAATGAATGATCCCACTTGTGGTTAGCCAGCTAATGGAAATGACAGGCTTCGAATAACCTTAAAGCATGCAGCCCGATGCTTGTCTGTCTGATCAGGACCCTTCTGCTGGCACCTGACACTTTCAATACCATAATGGCATTCACATGCATTCTTTTTGAATGCTGTCATATAGCAAGACCTTTCTTCTCTCCGTTGGCTGGGAGGATGCCTGGCAAAGCTATTAAGTCTGTGATGGAAATGACAGTTAACTGCGGGCCTGTCAGTCCCACTTTGGAAGTCAGCACATCCTTATACCCATTAGGAGCGCATCGTGGGAACTTGAGAAATAACCTACTGTAATATACTGCCAGGCGGCTCCATGCCCGCCAACATACCACCCAGTCAGCCGGCCCTCTCATTATGCCTTCAGTTTATTGCGATTGGGTACATGGTATATTTTTAAATTTCAGGTTGCCAGTAGTCATTCCTTTCGGAGAACGGCAGCAGAGGCGTCCCCAGTTACTTGGTCCGTTGCTGCTCTTCATATATGTGGCCAGTGCTTTGTGGATTGACAGGACTCCAGTTAGCTGGGTTTCCAGGAGGAGTTGTGTCTTGGGATCCAGATCCCTAATTGGCCTCCTAGGTTTGCAGCGGGTGACTCTAGGCAGATAATGTACAGATTTTATTAACAAATTGCAGCCTGATCTCCTACTAGACTGAGAGTCAACCGCAGTGACCCCTCTTGCCCCAAAGTACAAGGCTTGGGCTAGAGCTTGCCTGCATGGCCCGCTCTCCTCTGAACCCTCTGAGCTACAAAGAAGTGGGTGGAAGGG
>SJYV01026454.1:0-13661 GCA_006410875.1 Neotragus pygmaeus | reverse complement strand
CTGCCGTCTGTGGGGTCGCACAGAGTCGGACACGACTGAAGCGACTTAGCAGCAGCAGCAAAGCTGCCTTTAAACTTTCTTTCTTTGTTTGGGACTTCATATCTTATATGTCTGCCTTCTTCTTAGTAGGAACCAGAGCTCATTTTCCCAGGATGCCTTGCATCCTGTATAGAGAATAGTTAACCATTTATTGAGAACTTGGGTTGTACCATACCCTGTGCTAAACACTTTTCCTTCTATATTTCAGTTCCCACAACTACTTTATATGATAGGTTAACCTCATACTGGAGACAAGAAAGCTAAGAGTCAGAGAAGTTAAGTAACTTGCCCAAAATCACACAGCTAATAAATGGTGGAGCTGAAATTAATCACTAAGTGGTGGGCCTGGGGCCATCTGACCACAGTGACAATGCTAATTTTAGCCATCTGCTCAAGGTGATATCTATGTTTGTTGAAAACACATATATGGTCATTATAATTTCAAGTATTAAAGGTATTACTTGAGAAGCATGGAGGAGAACTTAGTGGAGATCCAGGAAGACTACAGGGAAGAGATGTTGCCTGAGTCACTAGGGTTGTGGGGAACTCGCTAGACAAAGGAGCACGGGCAGGACACTCCAGACTGTGGTAACTGCAGGTGCAAAGCACCAGAGGAATGAACTGGCATGACCGGACAGCCCTTGCTGCAGTATATGTGGGGAGCAGAGGGTGGGAATTCAGACCCTGGTCCCTCAGAGAGCTGTGAGCTAAGCTGAAGGAGTCTGCACTTGATCCTGGAGTCTATGGTGAGTCACAGAGGGACTTTAAGTGGATTTGCAATTCGAAAATCTCTGGCAGAGCAGGATGATGGTTTGCAGGGTGCGTAGGCTGGAAGCAGGGAAGCCTTTGGCATAATCCAGGTGAGAAGCGAGCCGGCTCAAACTGCAAAAGCAGTGGTGATGGTGATGGGAGGAGGAAGTGGATGCAGGGGATGGATAGAGAGATGTGGAGGAGGCATAAGTTGAAGGACTTGAATGTGGATTTAAAGAGGGAAGGAGGCCCGAGGGTTTGGTCCCAGGGGTCTGTCTGGGTGATGTGGAAATGGAGAGCCGTTGGCTGAGAGAAGAAACGCAGGAGGAAGAATGAGGTTGTCAGAGTTAAGCAGAGAGGTGGGCAGTCTCAGGGCGCCTGAGGCTGAAGAGGCAGCTAGTAACAGCTAATGATTACTAATCGCATGTAGCACACTGGGCCAGGGGCTAACAGCCAACGTCACAGGGACATTCAGAGATTATGTGAGTTAACACATGAAAGAGGTTCAGAACAGTGCCTCTTGCAAAGTAAGCGTTCTGGAAGGAACTGCTATTATTATTACTATTACCAGCCTTGTTTTACAGACAGAGGGATTGAGACTTAAAGTGGGTAAGGACAACCTTACTTGTCTAAGGTCCACAGGCAAGAAGCTGCAGTCTGACTCCAGGGCAGTGCCCCTGACGTCATATCACCCTGTCTGTGGAGGAGGGGCCTACATAAGGTCCCACAGTGGCCACATAAAAGCAATAAAGTGGGGGGCGCGGGCCCAAGAGCCCAAGGAACACTGACAAATCTGTCCCCAAAGTTCCTTTGCCAATTGTGTCCTCTGGGGGCCCCTCTGGTGCCCATGACTTTAATGCTCAGACTGCTCACCCTGGGAATGGTTTTTCAACAATACATTCCCAACATAGCCCTGCATCTTACCCAAGAATCTCTGCTTCAGTGATTGTAGAGGAGTCAAGGTTCCTGGGCCGAGGGTCCTCCACTGAAAGATGTGGGTAAATGTGGAACCTCCTCAAGGACTGTGGTGAAAGATGAGATAATGTAGTACATGTGCTCCAGTAAGTTTAGTTATGATTATTATTGACTACCATTGTTATTGTTATTGGTGCTCATTTTCTAAAATAGTTTTTTAATTTATTTGTTTTTTGGTTGTGCTGGGTCTTCGTGCTGTGAGGGCTTTTCTCTAGTTGCGGCACATGGGGGCAGCTCTCTAGTTGCAGTGCACAGGCTTCTCTCGCTGTGGAGCATGGGCTCTAGGTGTGTGTGGGCTCAGTAGTTGTGGACCCCAGGCTCAAGAGCACAAGCTCAAGAGTTGCGGCACATGGGCTTAGTTGCTCCTTAGCATGTGGGATCTTCCCTGATCAGGGATTGAGCCTGTGTCTCCTGCCTTGGCAGGCAGATTCTTTACCACTAAACCATGAGGGAAGCCCCTGGTACTCATTTTTCAGTCTCCAGGGGGTAGCACAGCATCTAGAACTCAGCGAGCTCCTGTGGGATGAACGCCTGAATCAGTACACCTCGGGTCTCTTTCGACCTTCTCTTTGGACAAATCACTTGGAGCCTCAGTTTCCTCGCCTGCAGATGGGAGACACTCATCCCTACCTCCCAGGGGTCCTGAGATGAAATGAGAGAACATGAATCTGTTTTAAGGACTGTGGAGTGTTCTACAAACGCGGTGCACAGTCAAGCTCTGCCTCCCCTCCCAGAACGCAGTTGGCAGCAGAGCAGGGACGATGAGCTAGGCTGCCTCGGACTGGTGGGAAGTTCAGTTCCTTGTCAGACAAGTGGGGCGAGGTCAGCAGAGTGGCCAGGAGTTCGTGGGCCAGGTGTGGGCTGCCAACAGCTCTCCAAGTCCAGGGAGGATTGTTAAGGCTAATGGACTGCAGCCTCCTCCATGCCTGTCTAATGGTTTGGTATCAACAAAGAAAGTATACACAGCACACAGTATATTCAGTGTCCTGAATGTATACTTCTGTACGTATGTGTGTGTACATATCTGGGGGAGGCTCAGCTATCTCCCAGAGTAAGGAGGTGGCAAATGTTAAATCTTTGAGAAGCTTCCTCTTACGAGCAATGCAGATAGCTAAAGTACTGGGAACACTTGGCTTTGTTTGTGTATCCAGCCTGATGTCTGTAAGCCGACCTTGTGCACGTGTGTCTGTCTCATGGGGCCAGTGGCGATAGTGAGGCCAGCCTACGGTGACAGACCACTGCGAACACTGGTGGTAACATGGTGGTGGTGTTGAGTGGGCTGATGGGGCCTCTTAGCTGCCGCTTCCACACACTGTACACCTTTCTTTCTGTAGATCAGACCCTTCCTGAAGAAGGACTGGAGGTGGAAGGAGGACGGGTGTCTTCATCCCTCAGTACCCAGTGTTCAACCAGCAGCCTCCCCCTGACAATTCAGTGCTTGCAATATCAATTTTCCCTTCCAGAAAGCAGTTCACTTTTGCTATGTGATTGGGAAGGTAATAGGTGGGAGCAACTCCCTGCTACGGCATTTTTATTTAAGTGGAGTGAACACATTCTGCCTGGCCCTTCCTCTGGACCTTTGCTCAGACTGCTTCCACGATTCTGAACACCTTCATTCGAGCTGACATCTCACCTATCCCCAAAGGCTCGGCTCAAAAGCACCTTCTTTATTGTACCTTCTTACCTCTCCTGTCATGTGATAGAATTGAATTCTCTGTTCTAGGTACTCCAGGTTTCAAAAACAACTGTGTAGGCATCCTGTATGGCTCCGAGGCCCATTACACTGGACATCAGGTCAATGTCCTTCCCAGGTTTAAGCTGTACGGTCTTGGGGCTCAGCTCTGTGTGGCCCAAGATTCTGAGGCCTGGTGCCGTGGTGGGTTAGTAAATGTTTAACAACCAGCTCTCTAGGAGAAAGACCCTGACTTGTATCACACGCCAATTTCCATGATACAAATACTGCCACGATGGCTGACAAAGCTATAGAAATGGCACTAGTGAAGGAGCAGTTGAGAAGAGATGTGTACATTCAGCTGTGAGCTTGTGTGAGCTGGTTCCAGGACATGATTGCTGATTCATGACTATGCTCCAGAGATGTTGACAGGAGCTAGTGCCTGGCACACAGTAGGCCCTCGGTGCATGTTTGAAAGGATGAATGAATCGATGAATACATAAATAAATAAATGGATGAAGAGTTGGATGAGTGGGTGGATGGGAATCAGGTTGCTCGGCAGCAGTGGCTCATGGTGGCTTTGGCCGGGGGAGGTGAGAAGAGAGAAGAGGTTGCTCTGTGCTGGGCAGGGCTGCTGGCGTCCAGCACCAGGCAAATCCAAAGTACCCAAGTTCCCCATCTGAAGGGACCTCCTGCCTCCTCCCGCCCCACCAGGCCTCCCCCAGTGCTGAAGTGGCTTTGCTTTCTCTCATAAATAACCCATAATGCCGTTGAACATGGTTTTCTTGTTGGGGCTTTTGTTTCTTTAATCATGACAAAAGCCACACTAATGAGTTATTGGAAAAACCAAGCCCTGCCAGAGAGGCTGGGTGAGCACAGATGGGGAGGTGTGGATCCGGCCAGCCCAGGAGGCTGAGCAATTCCCTGAAGAGAGCTTGCCAGCTCTTGAGAGGGGCCTTAAAAAGTCCTGATGGTTCATATGTGACCAGGGCTTTACACAGACCAACCATCTCAAGGAATCCTTCTCTGTGAGCCACTGGGCAGGCGTCATTAACATCCCCATGCTCCCAGCTGTTTCCACCGAAGGGCTTTGGTACCCGCTCTTCCCTCTGCCTGGAACACCCTTGTGGCCGGATATCCCCCTCTGTTCACTCAGGTCCTTGATCTGAACGTTATCTCCACAGAGGGGCCGTCCCTGACTACCCTGTCCAAAAAGACACCTCTCCTTGCTCTCCATTCTCTTGTCCCACTTGAATTTTGTTTTGCTAGCATCAATCATAATCTGATGTCTCGGATTGGATGGCAGAAGGCAGATCCCAAGATAAGGATCTGAGGCCAAGTAGTATTCAGTGACTCTAGGAAACACCCATGGGAGGATGGGGAAGTAATATAGGGGAGGGAAGACAGCCAATGAAAGCTGCAGTAATTATTAGCTGTGGGGATCTGTGCCCCAACCCCGACGGGGAGCCAGTGTAGGACACACACCTCGAAGACATTCTGCCCGAAGGGTGAGGGAGCCTGGGTGTTCATGCACCAGCCTGGTGAGTCACTGGACGAGGGCTGCTCCCAGGGAGCTGAGAGTTTCTGGCTCTTCTGGCTGCTATGGAGGCAGGCACGAAGGCCTTGGGCAAAGGCAATTAGAAGTCAGCCTGAGGGCAGTGAAGTTAGTACAGTAGGATATGGGCTGAGCACCCACAGGCTCTTCTAGACCTGATATGACATAACAATGTTATGTTGTCTTCCTAAATGAAAGGGAGGGACTTTGTTATGTTCACAGGTACAACCTCTGTGCCTGGAACACTGTCTGGTAATCATGACAAAGTTGTCCAATAAATGGATGCCCATTTTACTGATAAAGATGAGGCTCAGAGGCATGAAGGACTGTAGCCACATTGGATCTGTCCACAACAGGAAGTATTTACTGAGCACCCACTTTGGGTCTAGCACTTTAAGTCTCTCTGACTCCAGTTTCTGGGCTTCCCCTTAGTCATGTCCTCTCCCAGCCTGGGTCCCGGGGAAGGGGACGTGTGACTTCCTGGACTCCATTCCCCATCCCTGGCACATGAATGCTCCTCTATTCTCAGTCTGACCTGGCGGGGACAGGTCTGACTGAGAAGCCTTCAGTTGAGGTTCAGGTACAACCAGGATCTATACTGAAATGTTATTTTGTTTTCCCATTTTGCTTGGAATAATGACTGACATTTCCACTTCCTTCATCCCAAGAATGGACCCAAGGTCAGAGACTGAGGCCAGGCTTTCTTGCCTCTGGGAGCTTTGGGTTTTGTTATCAATGCAGCAGGGACACTCCCACCCAGTTAGGGTAGGAGGTGGAAGTCTCTTGAGGGGGAGCGAAGAGAGAGTGGACTAGATAAGGAATGGGGAAAAAGTGAGTGACTAGGAGGGAGAAGGGCCTCTCCAGCCCAGGAAGGAATAAAAATCTGGGGACTTTTGTTTGGGGCCTTGTGTCCCTCTGGCCTGCAGTGCCAGACGGGGATATTTGTGAGTCTGGATGATAAGTGTGGAGGCCCTGAGGGTCTCCAGGGTCCACTGTGGTCACTTAGAGGGCTGCTGTGGAGACCTCTCAGAGCACGTCTAGGGCAGCTGGCCGACTGAGGCCTGGCTTAGGGTTCAGGAGCCAAGGCAACAAGAGTCAATTACCATGGCAACCACAAGGCCTGAGGCCTCTTCCTTGGGTCCTGGATTCTTCTATGACCTTGGAGACTCCCCTCAAACATAACTAAAGCAGATTTTTCAACACTCTGGCAATTGGAGGCTTGGGAGCTGAATTTATTTGACTTGAAAAAATAAAGCGATATGACATTTATTGTGTGTGGATGTCATTGAGTAAATTCAAACCCACTCCAGTGCAGAGGGACCTGTGGGCCTGTGGATGAAGGCGACTGAGCTGAGAGGCATACCACCAGCCTCCTGTCTGCTAATGGATCTGGCCAGGTAAAGCCAACCCCGGGGTCAGGCCTCCCGACTGCTTGGAGGGCACTGGAGACCATGGGGTAAACACTGGAGGAACTTAATTTTTAAAAAAGTATATGAAAATCACATTTGCTTATTTCTGATTATAAAAATAAATATACTGCTTGCAGAGATATAGGGATAATAGAAGCATACAAAGACAGACATGAAAATCACTCATAATCTCATCACCTACAATAATCATTAAAATGAACTATCTGTTCTTCTCATCTTCAGTCTATATAACAGCTTTTACATAATTGAGACCATATTAATATTATTTATATAATTTATATTCTATCTATAGAATATAGATAGGCGGCAAAGGTCCCTGAACTCTGAATGGTAAACAAATGAAAAACACAAACACACACTCACGTGTCAACTTGCACAGACAATGGAAAATAGAGCAGGGGGCAGAATACTGAAAAGTAGTAAGCCCCCAGTCTGTTACTAAACAGCATCAAGAGCTTGAAAAAGCCACCTTACCCTCTCGTGCCTCAGTTTCTTAATCTGTAAAATAGGGTTGATGAAACCTCATTTAACTACCTCCCGGTATTTTGGAGAGCATCACATGTGAAAGTCCTCTATCAACTATGGTGGTATCATTAGGCCATGATAAAAGAACTAGGAGCTCTAGGTTTTGGCATTAAATTTTCTGTGTGACTGTGAATCAATTTCTTCATTTCTCTGGTTCTTAGTTACCTACTTAGTTAAATGAAGGACTGGACTAGGATTCCTAATAATAAAACGAATAATTTTTAGAATGCTCACTACGTATTAGGCACAGTATGGAGCACTTCATATGCATTTTCTGATTTAATCCCCCTAATTTAGCAGTCCTATGAACTTGGCACTGTTCTTATCACCATATTTTGGACACAGAGAGGTTAAGCAACCTCCCCACATTTACTCAGACAGTAAGCAGTAGATGTGGGGTGAAACTGGACTCCTGACCATTGCTGCCAACAAAGCTGCTACCACAATAGGAGAGTTCTATATCTGCATTGGGCAGAACGGTAGCCACTGGCTCTGTGTGGCTGTTGCGCACTTGAAGCTTGGCTAGTGTGACTGAGAAACTGAATCTGAAATTTGACTTTATTTAAACTCAAATGTTAGTATACATTGGCTATGTATTTGGCCAGCATAGCTCCATTATGTCAGCTTTTGGTCCCTCTTCTCTGTAGAGGGAGATTCAAGTAGTGGAGAAGAGTATAGACTCTACAGTCTCTGGACCAAATTCTCTGATTGGAAAGCCAGCTTTGCCACTTTTTAGCTGTGTGACCTTGGGGGAGTTATTGAAACTCTCTGTTCCTTAAAATCCCCTAAAACTGGGCAGATGTGAGGGCAAATGGCATTTAGGCTGAGCACTTCACGGCTATGCTGCCGTCTACATACTCCTTCAGAGAAGTCCTGGGTTAAAGGATGAAAACAGAGTGAGGTGGGGCTAGTTTGGCTTCAAAGGGCTGAGAGGAGCCCTCCTTGGGGTCTTCTTTCCAGCTCGCTCAGGGGCCAGATGTGTCTCCTGAAGGCCCCCGGGACGGTGGGCGTCCGGGTTCCCCGAGGAGAGCCAGAGTTAATCGAAGAGGCAGCGAGTCCCCAGGGCTTGTCGTGTGTTGGGAACAAGGAGCGTGTGGGAGATGTGTATAAGAGACAGCCTTCATTCGAGCTGACGTCTCACCTATCCCCAAAGGCTCGGCTCAAAAGCACCTTCTTTATTGTACCTTCTTACCTCTCCTGTCATGTGATAGAATTGAATTCTCTGTTCTAGGTACTCCAGGTTTCAAAAACAACTGTGTAGGCATCCTGTATGGCTCCGAGGCCCATTACACTGGACATCAGGTCAATGTCCTTCCCAGGTTTAAGCTGTACGGTCTTGGGGCTCAGCTCTGTGTGGCCCAAGATTCTGAGGCCTGGTGCCGTGGTGGGTTAGTAAATGTTTAACAACCAGCTCTCTAGGAGAAAGACCCTGACTTGTATCACACGCCAATTTCCATGATATAAATACTGCCACGATGGCTGACAAAGCTATAGAAATGGCACTAGTGAAGGAGCAGTTGAGAAGAGATGTGTACATTCAGCTGTGAGCTTGTGTGAGCTGGTTCCAGGACATGATTGCTGATTCATGACTATGCTCCAGAGATGTTGACAGGAGCTAGTGCCTGGCACACAGTAGGCCCTCGGTGCATGTTTGAAAGGATGAATGAATCGATGAATACATAAATAAATAAATGGATGAAGAGTTGGATGAGTGGGTGGATGGGAATCAGGTTGCTCGGCAGCAGTGGCTCATGGTGGCTTTGGCCGGGGGAGGTGAGAAGAGAGAAGAGGTTGCTCTGTGCTGGGCAGGGCTGCTGGCGTCCAGCACCAGGCAAATCCAAAGTACCCAAGTTCCCCATCTGAAGGGACCTCCTGCCTCCTCCCGCCCCACCAGGCCTCCCCCAGTGCTGAAGTGGCTTTGCTTTCTCTCATAAATAACCCATAATGCCGTTGAACATGGTTTTCTTGTTGGGGCTTTTGTTTCTTTAATCATGACAAAAGCCACACTAATGAGTTATTGGAAAAACCAAGCCCTGCCAGAGAGGCTGGGTGAGCACAGATGGGGAGGTGTGGATCCGGCCAGCCCAGGAGGCTGAGCAATTCCCTGAAGAGAGCTTGCCAGCTCTTGAGAGGGGCCTTAAAAAGTCCTGATGGTTCATATGTGACCAGGGCTTTACACAGACCAACCATCTCAAGGAATCCTTCTCTGTGAGCCACTGGGCAGGCGTCATTAACATCCCCATGCTCCCAGCTGTTTCCACCGAAGGGCTTTGGTACCCGCTCTTCCCTCTGCCTGGAACACCCTTGTGGCCGGATATCCCCCTCTGTTCACTCAGGTCCTTGATCTGAACGTTATCTCCACAGAGGGGCCGTCCCTGACTACCCTGTCCAAAAAGACACCTCTCCTTGCTCTCCATTCTCTTGTCCCACTTGAATTTTGTTTTGCTAGCATCAATCATAATCTGATGTCTCGGATTGGATGGCAGAAGGCAGATCCCAAGATAAGGATCTGAGGCCAAGTAGTATTCAGTGACTCTAGGAAACACCCATGGGAGGATGGGGAAGTAATATAGGGGAGGGAAGACAGCCAATGAAAGCTGCAGTAATTATTAGCTGTGGGGATCTGTGCCCCAACCCCGACGGGGAGCCAGTGTAGGACACACACCTCGAAGACATTCTGCCCGAAGGGTGAGGGAGCCTGGGTGTTCATGCACCAGCCTGGTGAGTCACTGGACGAGGGCTGCTCCCAGGGAGCTGAGAGTTTCTGGCTCTTCTGGCTGCTATGGAGGCAGGCACGAAGGCCTTGGGCAAAGGCAATTAGAAGTCAGCCTGAGGGCAGTGAAGTTAGTACAGTAGGATATGGGCTGAGCACCCACAGGCTCTTCTAGACCTGATATGACATAACAATGTTATGTTGTCTTCCTAAATGAAAGGGAGGGACTTTGTTACGTTCACAGGTACAACCTCTGTGCCTGGAACACTGTCTGGTAATCATGACAAAGTTGTCCAATAAATGGATGCCCATTTTACTGATAAAGATGAGGCTCAGAGGCATGAAGGACTGTAGCCACATTGGATCTGTCCACAACAGGAAGTATTTACTGAGCACCCACTTTGGGTCTAGCACTTTAAGTCTCTCTGACTCCAGTTTCTGGGCTTCCCCTTAGTCATGTCCTCTCCCAGCCTGGGTCCCGGGGAAGGGGACGTGTGACTTCCTGGACTCCATTCCCCATCCCTGGCACATGAATGCTCCTCTATTCTCAGTCTGACCTGGCGGGGACAGGTCTGACTGAGAAGCCTTCAGTTGAGGTTCAGGTACAACCAGGATCTATACTGAAATGTTATTTTGTTTTCCCATTTTGCTTGGAATAATGACTGACATTTCCACTTCCTTCATCCCAAGAATGGACCCAAGGTCAGAGACTGAGGCCAGGCTTTCTTGTCTCTGGGAGCTTTGGGTTTTGTTATCAATGCAGCAGGGACACTCCCACCCAGTTAGGGTAGGAGGTGGAAGTCTCTTGAGGGGGAGCGAAGAGAGAGTGGACTAGATAAGGAATGGGGAAAAAGTGAGTGACTAGGAGGGAGAAGGGCCTCTCCAGCCCAGGAAGGAATAAAAATCTGGGGACTTTTGTTTGGGGCCTTGTGTCCCTCTGGCCTGCAGTGCCAGACGGGGATATTTGTGAGTCTGGATGATAAGTGTGGAGGCCCTGAGGGTCTCCAGGGTCCACTGTGGTCACTTAGAGGGCTGCTGTGGAGACCTCTCAGAGCACGTCTAGGGCAGCTGGCCGACTGAGGCCTGGCTTAGGGTTCAGGAGCCAAGGCAACAAGAGTCAATTACCATGGCAACCACAAGGCCTGAGGCCTCTTCCTTGGGTCCTGGATTCTTCTATGACCTTGGAGACTCCCCTCAAACATAACTAAAGCAGATTTTTCAACACTCTGGCAATTGGAGGCTTGGGAGCTGAATTTATTTGACTTGAAAAAATAAAGCGATATGACATTTATTGTGTGTGGATGTCATTGAGTAAATTCAAACCCACTCCAGTGCAGAGGGACCTGTGGGCCTGTGGATGAAGGCGACTGAGCTGAGAGGCATACCACCAGCCTCCTGTCTGCTAATGGATCTGGCCAGGTAAAGCCAACCCCGGGGTCAGGCCTCCCGACTGCTTGGAGGGCACTGGAGACCATGGGGTAAACACTGGAGGAACTTAATTTTTAAAAAAGTATATGAAAATCACATTTGCTTATTTCTGATTATAAAAATAAATATACTGCTTGCAGAGATATAGGGATAATAGAAGCATACAAAGACAGACATGAAAATCACTCATAATCTCATCACCTACAATAATCATTAAAATGAACTATCTGTTCTTCTCATCTTCAGTCTATATAATAGCTTTTACATAATTGAGACCATATTAATATTATTTATATAATTTATATTCTATCTATAGAATATAGATAGGCGGCAAAGGTCCCTGAACTCTGAATGGTAAACAAATGAAAAACACAAACACACACTCACGTGTCAACTTGCACAGACAATGGAAAATAGAGCAGGGGGCAGAATACTGAAAAGTAGTAAGCCCCCAGTCTGTTACTAAACAGCATCAAGAGCTTGAAAAAGCCACCTTACNCTTGTGAAAATATTTACTAAATACCTAGGAAAGAGCAAGCTTGTAGAGTCCACTTCAGCCACTTAGCAGCTGCGTGAATCACTAAATCTCTGTATGCTATTCTACGAGAATAACAGTCCTGTCTCACGTAGTTGTTGTGAGGATTAAACAGTTAATGCACATGAAGGGTTTAGAACTGTGCTTGGCATACTGTGTCAGCCATTACTATTATTACTCGTTTCTTTCAACCACTCTGTGAAATATGGATCCTACTCACTTTACAGGTGGGGAAACCAAGGCCTAGAGAGGTTAGGACTGGCGCTCAGGACCCATGGCTCCCAAGCCAACTGTTCCTTTCCTTCTCCTGTTTGCTTCTTATGGTCAGGCCCAGGGCTTTGTCAGAGGCAGCAAAGACGGGCACACCTAGGGGAGGAGATGACTGACTTTATAGGCACAGACAAGCAGGCTGTCAAGGTATTTACACTGCATACAATTAGCTGCTGAGTATTCACAATGGATAAGCTACAGCAAATGTTCAATCCCAGCCAGGGTAGAATTTGATCCTCTGCTCTCCCCTCCTTTTTGTCCCTGCCCAGTCATGAATCTTCTCTCTCCTCCAGGCCAGGGTAGGTGTTCAGAGATAGTAAACTCAAGAGATGGTTAGCTGAGTCAGTGGGGTTCCTTGTCCGCCAATAATACATCCCAAAGCCAAAAAGGAGTAATTAACTGCTATTTGGGGTTGGCTAACTGAAAAGTAGTAAGGCAGTTTCCCGTGACATGGACAAGTGCCCATTCAACTTAAAATAGGCAAAGCCAAGGAGGGCAGGAATCACTGTGATCACTTCTTGAGAGCTTCCTGGAAGAGGTGACTATTCTCAAATAATGGGAAGTGGTACCAACACCCTCAGTTGGTACCACTTCCTATCAGACTGGTGGGGAAGCTGGATGGGAAGATACAGAACCCGATAACTCTGTATGTCTGTGGGGGCAGAAAATGGATTTTTTTCTCTTTGGTTGGGGATAGAAGGGAGTAGAAAAGATAGCGGCATTGAGGGTATCCTAGGTCGGGGTGGTCTGTGGTCTATGATGGGAATCATTCACTGGGTCATTTAACAGATCTTCAGCTGGCATCTGCTGGGTGCCCAGCACTAAGTGGGTCTGGTTTCCCTTATTCAGCCATAGACCCACAGGAAAGCAAGGAGAGGAAAAAAGGAGAGGACGAAGGAGGCTCAGTCAAGTGGAGGTGGGCTGCAGAATAAGATTCTTCCGATGAAAGATTATGAAAAAGAATATATGTATAACTGAATCAGTTTGCTGTCCAGTAGAAATTAAACACAACACTGTAAATCAATTATATTTCAATAAAATGGGGAGGGGGATTCTTCCAATGGTCTCAGACTTCTTGAGATGGACAGAAGGAAACGCGGAGGTGGGGCACAGCCGCCCCTCCCTTCCTAGGCTGCCTGGAATTTCCCCAGAGGCCTGAGTCCTGCTCTCACATCCCTGAAGTTAGGGGCAGGTACTCCAGTGAGAGGCAGGAGAGGAGGGGCCTAGCAGGAAATGGGTCTGGGAAAGGGGGTGACTTATCCGTTAATTATTTTAAAATTTTGTTTTAATTTACATGCTGAAAAATTAAGTCTTTTATATGTTCTTTCAGTTTTGACAAATGCGTTGAGTCGTTTTAAACTCGATATTAAACAGGCCCGGGGAGTGGTGGAGGGGGCGGGGGGAAAGGTTTGTAATCTTGCCTCTTGCTAGTTGCGGTTTTCCGCGCTCGCACCGGTTGCCCTAACACAATCCTTGCGCACACGCCGAGATAAATAACGGCGACAGGTGGAGCAGGTGAGATTAGCCAGACCCGGGGAGGGGAAAGCGATCGGAGTGCGGGGGAGGCCGCCCGCCTCGCTTGCTCGCCCTTGCCTCTCGCTGCCCGCGTTTGGGAGGCGCGCTCTCCCTACCCCTACTCCTGGAGGGCGGGTTTGAGGTAGTGGAGTTCGGGAGTGCGGGGACCACGTAGCGGGAGCCAGTCCCTGGCTAGGCTGCCGGAAGAGAGGGCGCGCCTGGGGCGCTTGGGGGCGCCTGAGGTCCTGAGCGGA
>SJYV01026447.1:0-23019 GCA_006410875.1 Neotragus pygmaeus | reverse complement strand
GGCTCAGATCATGAACTCCTTATTGCAAAATTCAGACTTAAATTGAAGAAAGTAGGGAAAACCACTAGAACGTTTAGGTATCACCTGAGGCTAGGTGAGAATAACAAAGTCAAGGTGTGTGATAAACTAAATTTAAGATCAATAGGTTAAAGAGGAGAACCATCACATAGACTGAAGAACCATCAATTTGGCTTTTAGGTTCTGCTCTCTGGTTTATAATGAGTACCATATGCTTAAGGTGAAGCCAGGACCTCAGAGCACCACACAGCTTTATGCTCCATGACCCTGCTTCTTTTTGTGTTTCAAGGCCAAACTTGCCTGTCATTCCAGGTACCTCTTGACTTCCTACTTTTGCATTCTATGCCCTATAATGAAAAGGACATCTTTTTTTGGTGTTAGTTCTAGAAGGTCTTGAAGGTCCTTATAGAACCATTCAACCTCAGGTTCTTCAACATTAGTGGTTATGGCACTGACTTGGATTACTGTGATGTTGAATAGTTTGCCTTGGAAACAAACTGAGATCATCCCGTCATTTTTGAAATTGCACCCAAGTACTCTATTTCAGACTCTTTTATTGATTGTGAGGGCTACTCTATTTCTTCTAAGGGATTCTAGCCCACAGTAGTAGATATAATGGTCATCTGAATTGAATTTGCTCATTCCAATCCATTTTAGTTCACTGATTCCTAAGATGTTCATGTTCACTCTTGCCATCTCCTGATTGACCATGTCCAATTTGCCTTGATTCATAGACCTAACATTCCAGGTTTCTATGCGATATTGTTTTTTACAGCATTAGACTTTCACCACCAAACACATCCATAACTGGATATTGTTTCTGCTTAGGCCTAGCCCCTTCATTCTTTCTGGAATTCTTTCTTTCCCTTAGTAACTGCCCTCCACTCTTCCCCAGTAGCATACTGGGCACTTTCTGACTTGGGGGACTCATCTTATGGTGTCATATTTTTTTGCCTTTTCATGCTGTTCATTGGGTTCTCACAGCAATAATACTGGAGTGGTTTGCCATTTCCTGTATCACAACAAACTGGAAAATTCTTAAAGAGATGGGAATATACCAGACTACCTTGTGTGTCTCCTGAGAAACCTGTATGCAGGTCAAGAAGCAGTAGTTAGAACTGGACATGGAACAACTGACTGGTTCCAAATTGGGAAAGAAGTACGTTAAGGTTGTATATTGTCACCCGCTTATTTATTTAACTCATATAGAGAGTACATCATGTGAAATCCGGGCTGGATAAATCACAAGCTGGAATCAAGTTTGCTGGGAGAAATATCAACAACCTCAGATATGCAAATGATACTACCAGAAAATGAAGAGGAACTAAACAACCTCTTGATGAAGGTGAAAGAGGAAAGTGAAAAAGCTGGCTTGAAACTCAACAGTGAAAAAACGAACATCATGGCATCTGGTCCCATCACTTCATGGCAAATAGAAGGGAAAAAATTGGAAACGGTGACAAATTTTATTTTATGGGACTCCAAAATCATTGCAGATGGTGACTGCAGCCATGAAATTAAAAGACACTTGCTCTCTGGAAGGAAAACTATGCAAACTTAGATAGCATATTAAAAAGCAGAGACATCACTTTGCAGAAAAAGGTCTGTATAATAAAAGCTATGATTTTTCCCATAATCATGTACAGATAAGGAAGGCTAAGGGCCAAATAACAGATGCTTTCAAATTCTGGTACTGGAGAAGACTCTTGAGAGTCCCTTGGACAGAAAGACGATCAAACCAGTCAATTCTCAAGGAAATCAGCTCTGAATATTCATTGGAAGGACTGATGCTAAAGCTGAAGCTGCAACACTTTGGACACCTGATGGGAAGAGCTGACTCACTAGGAGACTCTGAGACTTTGAAAGATTGAAAGCAAGATTAGAAGTGGGGGACAGAGGATGAGATGGTTGGATGGCATCACTAACTCCATGGACATGAATATGAGCAAACTCCAGGAGATAGTGAAGAACAGGGTTGCCTGGCATGCTGCAGTTCATGGGGTCACAAAGAGTCAGGCACAACCTGGTGACTGAACAACCACAAAATTGACCTCTCGGTTTCACATTGTGTGGCTGACAAGCACTCGTTTGTGTTTTCTAAAGACTCTCGTAATTATACTTGGTTCTCCCAACCTGCTTCCCAGGGAAATATGCTGGGTGATGCTCATTTGGAAATCTAGCACATGCGCTTTGAATTCAGCAGAAACATCCTTCTCCAGCTGTGTTTTGTCATCGGGCAGCAATATTTAACTAGCATGTTTCTATAAACAGAAAAAAAAAAAATCGCGGTAAAATTTACAAAGAGACTAAATTAAAACACACACAAACAAAAGGAACTTAAAATTAAGGAACACCAAAGTTAGTGTCAAACTTAAAAAAAACCATCTAACACACATTAAACCAAAACTATATGTTGAAAGTATGAATAATCAGTTGTTCAACCTTTCACTGCACCACAGGATCTCCTTTTGTCAGAGGGAAGCGGGGGGAAAAAAAAAAAAAAAAAAAGGCTTGAGTGTAAATTTTTTTCATTTCTGAAAGCAATCATTAAATGTTTTGTATTTTGCTTTCATAAATGGTTAAATTTGGATGCCTTGACAGTCTGCATGGCAATTATTTGGGATAAACACTGTCGGGGCTCAGGTAACTGGGCTGAGGGTGCACTGTGTTCCTTCTGGTGTGGAGACCAGTTAAGTGTTTGGCTCTGGAATTCAAACTGAGGTCAGCAAAACATCCCAGCTTTTGTTCTTAATCACCCACCCTAAGGCAATTGTCAGAAAGAATTCTGCCTTTGGAGTCTCAGTATAAGGATGTGAGTTTGCTTCTTTAATTGCCTTATTACATATGGAAAGGGCATTGGGCTGCAAAACAGGATGGGGTCTAGTGTAGCTCTGACCCTCCTGTGTGAACTTAATTCTCTGGGCACCAATATCCCTATCTGTAAAGATTTGGATAAAAGAAGAAGCAACTATTTACACTTCCTTGAAAGTGGAGATGACACAGCTAGGTTCAGTAGCCCTTTGGGGGAATCCTGTATTTGGGCAGATGGCATTTTAAGTGGAAACATCCTAGACCCTCCGTCTTTCACCTCTCCCTCCATAGCAGGTAGGCTAGCATGCAAGTAGCCAGAGATGGAGGGACAGTTCAGAGCAGCTCAGCGAGTTAACCAAGGCTAGCTCATCCATAGTCGTGTCTTGCTCAGGTCCTCACCAATAAATAACAGAGGAAGGAGAGCAGACAAAACAGAGCTTTTGTCCTTTTATATTCTTACAGCTGCAGATCATTTCCTTTCACCTTTCTTTTCGACTCCAAGGTGTTCATTTTAACCTGAGTTTACCTGCATGAAAGAGGAGGAGAGACCCCGTATGATTTGTCCTGTTCTGCAGTTTCTGTGGATGGACTTGCATGTGAGGTCAGGGTGGCCTGTGTTTTGCTTCTTAAAGATTAATGCAATCAGCCTCTTCCAAGAATGTCCTCAAATCCCCTGTGGGTTCTTAGATGGTGCAGTTTGCATTTAGCTATTTACATTAGCAAAGACTATTGTACAAACAGGCACTGGCAGCCCGTCAGTCAGGGCTCTGCTGGCTTCACTTCAGAGAAGGACTCAGAAGTGGGAGTTAAATGACCCCAGCAGGCACTTAACCTCTGGGTCTGGAAAAATCCTGACTCACAGAGTGATGTGGGAGGTGGGATGGCAGACCCATTTGGTCAAGTAGCTTGAAGCTCCTCAAAACATAACTTAGTAAAAATAGAGATGATTAAAGATAAAATGGAGCTATTATTCTGTGCCAGTAACTGTCTGGTCATCCTCAGAGCAATTTGCCATGCATTTTGTTCCTCTTTTAACACGTGGAAACTGAGGCACAGAGAAAATATGTTGACCGATATTTCAGAGTCCCAGAACTCTGAGTGGTGGCGTGGGTGGAAATGCACACACTCTGTCTCCAGATCCTGCGCTTTTAGCCATTATTCCATGTGACTCAGAAAATGTACTTGTTACCAGTGTGTCCGTTGGTCCAGACAGTTTCTGGACCAACTCAGTAATACCGATGAAAATAAACACTAACGAATTCAGCAATTCCACTTACATCTACTTTAGGGAAATACACTCACTCATTCACCATGAGGCTTTGGTTATGCCACTGTTTGTGTAAGCAGAGGTCCTAAATATGAACCAGTGAAGTATGGATGGATAAACTATAGTTCTTACACTGTGGAACGGCACAGTGATATTAGACAATGAAGCACAGTAGGGAAATATCTTTAAGACCTATTGTTGAGTGATAAAACAAGTTGCAGAAGAAAGCAAATGGTATGATACCACTTATATTAAAAAATCTTGCCTATTTTCTCTGCAGCTATATAGGTGTGAAAGTATCTGGAAAGATACCAGCAGAATAATAACAATGGTTATTTCTGGGAAAGGGCAGAAGGGAAGGTAAAAGAGATTTTAATCAGAGGGGCCTGGCCTTATGTGTAAAGTGTTCTCTTTTTTCATGTTTTCTTATTCATTTTCATATCTTTATGTTTTACTTATGCAATTAAAAATAAATAGAAATTGACAGATGGATAAACATAAAATGAAATAGCTTAATTTGTTAATGTATGTATGGTTATGAGAGTTGGACTATAAAAAAAGCTGAGCACTGAAGAATTGATGCCTTTGAACTGTAGTCTTGGAGAAGACTCTTGAGAGTCCCTTGGACTGCAAAGAGATCCAACCAGTCCATCCTAAAGAAAATCAGTCCTGAATATTCACTGGAAGGACGGATGCTGAAGCTGAAACTCCAATACTTTGGCCACCTGATGCGAAGAGCTGCCTCATTGGAAAAGTCCCTGATGCTGGGAAAGATTGAAGGCGGGAGGAGAAGGGGAAGACAGAAGATGAGATGGTTGGATGGCATCACCAACTCAATGGACATGAATTTGAGTAAACTCCGGGAGTCGTTGATGGACAGGGAGGCGTGGCGTGCTGCAGTTCATGGGGTCACAAAGAGTAGAACATTACTGATCAACTGAACTGAACTGAACTGAACTTCAGTTCTGGAAAAAACCCTAAGAGACACAAGATGGTGGGGCTGAAAGGGATCTTAGAGATTTTTCAGTCTCACCAATGAGGACAGTGGAGCTCTGGAAGATTATGTAGCTTGACTGTGGTCCCCCAGAGAGGCCTTATCATTGTGAGCGTGGGATACATAGGGTGGGCTTACACCCCTCACTCAGAGCCCAACCTCTAGCACCCCCTGGGCAAGTGGCCCTGCAAGATGCTGCCCCACAGAGCCTCCCAGAGGCTGGCCCCATGCTCAGGAACCCCTGTATGTGCTCTAAAAGTCCTGAGCAGAAGCGCTGTTGAGCTCCCAAATGAAGCAGCCTTTGGCCAGATTGTTCACAGACTTTGTGACAATTCTCCCACATGCATATTCATCATGAAGGAGAGTGTTTCTATATTTGAAACTGCATTTTTTTTGTGTGTTTGTTTTGGGTGATTGTGTGGCTTGGAGTTTTGTTTTTAATTCTTCTCTGAGAATAAAGAGAAGGAAAAATCCTACATTGCTTTCAGCTTGTGCAGCCTCCCCAGAGGAGTGAGATATAAACAGTCTGTTTCCTGTATGGTTTTCCCAAGGGCACTGAACATGTGATGATATTTAATTGGCTGTTCCATGTCTTCAGTGCCTTGGTACAATAGCAGATACGATCATGAAATAAGAAAGAGCATCTGTGGCTGAATCACAGAGAAGGGGAGCAGCTCGGGAGAAAAGAGCAGCTTCCACAGGCAGTTCAGGCCTCAGAGAAATGATCTGAGAGGAGACGTTTGTGGAATTATTTTCCCCTTTTAAACAAAGCAGGATATAAGAAGTCTGAGTTGGGAAGGAACACACTTTGTTATTTGTTCATACATTCTTCTCCCCCTAAGATGCAACACAGGCATGGGTATGTAGGCCTGCTTTTAAGGAATAAACCTTGGTTGTTGTTTTCAAAGGAAGGGATAGTAATAATAGTAACTATGGAGTAGTCGTTTCTAAGTGCTTGTTTGTTTGTTTTTTTAATAAAATTTATTTTTTAGGGCAGATTTAGATTTACGAAAGTTTCAGTGGAAAGTACAGAGATTTCCCACATTCCCCTATTATTAACATTTTTCATTCTCGTTGTACATTTGTTACAGGTGATGAGTCAAATTGATATATTATTAACTGAAGTCCATAGTTTACATTAGGGCCCACTCTTTGTGTTGTATATTCTGTGGGTTTTGAAAACTGTGCAATGCCGTGCAGCCATTACAGATTCAGAAGAACAGTTTCACTGCTCTAACAATCCCCTGTCTCCACCGGCCTGCTCCTCACCACCAAACCCCTGCAACCACTGACCCATTGACTATGGCTAATAGTTCTACCTTTTCCAGAATATGTCATTAGAATCATACAGTAGACCTTTATTTTTAAGATTAGGGTTTTTTTTTTAAGGTAAATCCACCTTTTTTAGGCATACAGGCCTATGAGTGTTAACAAATGTGTACAGGAGTATAAGCACCACCACATTCAAGATATAGACTGCTTCCATCGCCCAAGCAGCTCCTTCATGGCCTTTGCTATGAATTGTTTGATATGGACTTTCAGTCCCCTCTACAGACCTTTGAGAAAGGTGCTCTTGTCATGGCCATTTACTAAGGGATCTAGGACAGAGAGGTTTCCTGATTAGCTCAGGAGCATACAGTTACTAAAGAGGTGGGGCTAGTATTTGAATCTTGGTGATCTGATTCCACAATTTGTTTTTTACTGCCTGGTTATAACATTTTAACATCCTACCTGTATGCTCCAAACAATGAAATTGTATTTTATCATACAACATAGTATTCAAAAGAATCTCCTAGTTCAGTTCAGTTGCTCAGTCATGTCTGACTCTTTGCGATCCCATGGACTGCAGCACACCAGGCCTCCCTGTCCATCACCAACTCCCGGAGTTTACCCAAACTCATGTCCATCACGTCAGCGATACCATCCAGCCATCTCATCCTCTGTCATCCCCTTCTCCTCCTGCCTTCAATCTTTCCCAGCATCAAGGTCTTTTCCAATGAGTCATTTCTTCGCATTAGGTGGCCAAATTATTGGAGTTTCAGCTTCAGCATCAGTCCTTCCAATGAATCTCCTAATTTAATAAAAAATGTCCACCTCCTCCCCCAACAAAAAACAGAAACAGCTTTCTCAAAGTCCCAAAGGGAGCAGCCAGATGGAACCAGAACCCAGGACTCCTGACTTTAAATAAACCCTCAAGAGCATGCTTTGCTCATAACAGGCACTTTATAAGTATCTCTTCATAGGAATTGAAATATAGTCACATTCTCAGGGAAAATGAGGACAAGTCAGGATGACTGTACCTCTGAGAAGCACTGAGGCACTGCGCACCTCCAGACTTGGAGGCCGTGCAGTGTCCTCTCCGCACCCCCGTCAGAATGCTAAGAGAGCCTGACACAGAAGTATCTGCAGGGAGGTGACACAACGTTAGGATAAAGTGCCTCTGGGGCTTTGGGTTAATGACAAGAGATACAGAAGAGTAAAATACACACATGAAAATAGAAAATGTACACTACACAGCCTCACGTTCCCCCCTTCCTCCCCTTCCACCACCTTTTGGAGAAAAGTTTGACTGTCAACAGCCCATCCCTGAAGCTGGTCTAGAACTCCTGTCCCCTGACTGAAGCTCATTAGCAGATTATTTGGCCTCTCCATAGAAGGGATACTTAGAAAATGGTTCGTGTTTTGCAGGATGTTAAGTCTTTATTATGAATATTCAGTGTGGGGAGGAAGGTTGATGGTTCTAGTCTCCAGTAATATTTATGTAAGCAGCCAACATTGGCTTGTATTGTTACCTGTTAGAATGGCTATGATTTTTGTTTCCCTTGATTTAAACTTTTCCTAAGCCAGAGCTGAAATAATCAAAGAAGTTCCCTTATTAAATGATAAATATTGGAGTTAAAATTACTTTTTTAAGCAACAGTATCTGTCAATTGGCTGTTAAGGGAGGGTATACCAAGCTGGAAATGAGAAGAAGTATAATTAGCAAGTTTTCCTGCTCTCAACTAACTCATGGACTATATGAGAAAATACCACCAAATAACTAGAGAGCGACCAGGTTTTCTCACGTAAGGACAATAGCAAGTTTGGAGAAGAACATTCATACATCATAAGGGAGAAACAGGATTTAAGTAAGTGGCTGAACCAATACCTGGTACCTAGAATGCTCTCAATAACCATTTGTTGAATAAAAAAAGAAGGAAAATATGTATCTTACAGGTGGAACAGTTTGGGCAGAGGCGCAGAGATAGAACTGATTGAGTCCAGCCTGACCTGACCAGAGCAGAAAGACATAGAGCTGAACGGGGCGGGGTAGAGCAACACTAGACCGCAGCTGCCCAGCAGGCAGATGACATCTCACTGACACCCTCCACATGCTGCCAACTATAGTAAGGATGACTCATCTCACTCGAGTCTCACAACAGTCACCAGAAATGAATTCTTACTATCTCTATTCTATGTGTGACTATTTCAGCTTTGAGCAGTAAAGGAATCTTAAAACAACACACTCAATGATCAATAGGTTAGTGGTTCATACCTGTTCTCAGACTCTAAGGCCCTGGTTCTCTCCACCGTGTCACACTCTTTCTCAGGAGATGGGTTTGCAAGTAATGTGATAAAGCCTAATCACTTTTGTTCTTAAGGAGAAAAGGGATACAGTAAAGTGATTTAGGAAACTGTTCACTGGGCTGCTTACTAAAGACAAGAGTATTAAAGGATGAGAATGGATATTGGGGGGCCCAGACAAAAAGGCTGAAATGAATAGTGGCAGCAGTGATGGGAAGGGCAAATATTAAAGCTGTTTGAGACAAACTAGAGCAAGGAAGCTTAGGTATAGGTTAGACATGAGGGATGACAGTTGAGGGGAGCAGTTCAAGTTAATCAAAGGATTCGAGGGCTGAAAGAGGAGAAGAAACTGATACTGCCTTGGAACAAATAGACAGTTCTGGGAAACAGAATCTTGTGGGTGAGGGGAAGAGGATGACAAGCTCAATTCGGGACATGTTGATTGGGAAGTGATAACCCGAGACATAAATGGAAATATGCTACAAGCATCTAAAAAGATGGGTCTAGACAAAGATCAGGCCCAAATATAAAATGGGAAACCTTCTGCATTGAATACAGACTCTGTCAACAGAGGAGTGCAGAACAGAGCTGACATCTCACCCATGATGATGCAGAAAGACAAAGAGAACCCGGAAGAGCCACTACAGGCAGCCGCTGGGGAAGTAGAAGGGCAGCAGGGCCAATAGAGGGCCAGACAGAGAAGTGGGCAGAGAAGCTCTCATAAAGGCGAGATGGCCCAGGGGTGTGGGGAAAATGCCTAGCTCCCGACGCTGTCAAATGACTTAAAGACACTCTATGAGTTAGAGTATTGGCTGAGATTCTATAACTGAAAATGCAAAATGGCCACCTTAAATGGTTCAGGGTCGGGATGTTAATTCCACTATCATCAGAGTCCCAGGATTCTCCTACTTTATTGCTCTGCCTCCTTAACACTGGGTGCCATGGATTGAATGTGTGTATCCCTCAAAATTATATGTAAAATCCCAACTGCCAGTGTGAGGTTATTAGGAGATGGGGGCTTTGAGAGGTGAACTAGGAAACTATGGATTAATGCTCCAGAGAGCTTTCCTGTCCTTCTACCAGGTCAGGATTCCACAAGGAGGTGGCAGTCTGCAACCTGCAAGAGGGCTCTTACCAGAACCTGACCGTGATGGCGGCCTCATTTCAGATTCCAGCCTCCAGCACTGCGAGAAACAAATTTCTGTTGTTTATAAGCTTCCTAGTTGATGCTCCATGGTTATAGCAGTCTAAACTGGGCTTTGTTCTCATGGTTTAAGTCAGCTGCTCCAGTTCTTGCCATCACATCTGTATTCAACTTTGCAGAAAGAAGGAAAAGAGGTATGGGAAAGGCCAACCTTGGAAGCTGCACGTTTCAGTTTTCCATGACTGTCCTTGGATACAGGGAATCTGGGGAATGTAAGTCTTTGTCTGGGCAGCTACGTGCTCACCTGACTCTCCGCTTCATACTTTGTAATGAGGGAGCGTAGATATTAGCCATCTCCATCTTGAATGGAAAGGATAATAATAGTTCAGAAAAGACCCTTTTTGACAAGGGGTTGGCTTTTTAAAAGGCCTATTTAACTTTTCTTCCTGCCTCCAGTCTTCCTGTCTTCCAAACAGCAATTAAAATGAGTTTTCCCAAGTGTCTCACTCCTCTGCTTAAACGCTGCCTTGACTGCTCAGCACTTTTAGGATGAAGCCTTCACCTCTAAATGTAGCTGTTGTCATTCGAATCCTACTTGCCTCTGAAGACTCACCTCCGTTCTCCTCCTCATAGAGCCCATTACACCCTACGTTGTTCCTTCAGGGGCTTCCCTGGTGGCTGAGATGGTAAAGAGTCAGCCTTCAATTCAGGAGACCCAGGTTCAATTCCTAAGTCAGGAAGATCCACTGGAGAAGGAGATGGCAAACCGTCCCAGGACTCTTGGCCGAAGAACTGCACGGACAGAGGAGCTAGTGGGCTCCAGTCCCCGGGGCCCCAAGGAGTCGACGCGACTGAGGACCAGCTTCCCCTCGTTCCCTCACCCTGCTTCTCACGCTGACTGGAGCTCCTCTTGCTCCCTCTCCTGTTCCCTCTTCTTACTATACTTGCCCCACTTCTGCTTGGGTTCTTCTGATCTTCTTTATAGCCTAGATACTGCCCCCACCAGGACCCCTTCTTAGGTCTTCCAGGACAGAGTTAGCCATTACTGTGGTTTTCTTCTGTCACTCAGTCATGTCCAACTTTTTGCGACCCCATGCACTGCAGCACGCCAGGCTTCCTGTCCTTCACTATCTCCCAGAGCTTGCTCAAACTCATGTCCATTGAGTCCATGATGCCATCCAACCATCTCATCCTCTGTCATCCCCTGTTCCTCCTGCCTTCAATTTTTACCAACATCAGGGTCTTTTCCAGTGAGTCAGTTCTTTGCATCAGGTGACCAAAGAATTAGAGCTTCAGCTTCAACATCAGTCCTTCCAATGAATATTCAGGACTGATCTCCTTTAGGATGGACTGGTTGGATCTCCTTGCAGTCCAAGGGACTCTCAAGAGTCTTCTCTAACACCACAGTTCAAAAGCATCAATTCTTCGGCCCTCAGCTTTCTTTATAGTCCAAGTCTCACGTCCATACATGACCACTGGAAAAATCATAGCTTTGACTAGACGAACCTTTGTTGGCAAAGTCATGTCTCTGCTTGTTAATAAATTATCTCGGTTTGTCATTGCTTTTCTCCCAAGAAGTAAGTATCTTTTCATTTCATGGCTGCAGTCACCATCTGCAATGATTTTGGAGCCAAAGAAAATAAAGTCTGTCAGTGTTTCCATTGTTTCCCCATCTGTTTGTCATGAAGTGATGGGACCCGATGCCATGATCTTAGTTTCTTGAATGTTGAGTTTTAAGCCAGCCTTTTCACTCTCCTCTTTCACTTTCATCAAGAAGCTCTTTAGTTCTTCACTTTCTGCCACAAGGGTGGTGTCATCTACATATCTGAGGTTATTGATATTTCTTCCGACAATCTTGATTCCAGCTTGTGCTTCATCCAGCCCAGCATTTTGCATGAAGTACTCTGCATATAAGTTAAATAAGCAGGGTGACAATATACAGCCTTGATGTACTCCTTTCCCAATTTGGAACCTGCCCATTGCTCCATGTCCAATTCTAACTGTTGCTTCCTGACCTGCATACAGGTTTCTCTGAAGTATATATGTGCCATATATACTTGTCCTGAAAGTACCCAGAGTGTCATATGTATCATGTATCCACATCTGCCTTGTAATGCTTAGCTTCTCTGTGTTACCCACTAAACTCTCTGCTCCTTGAAGAAAAAGAAGCCACTGTGCAGATCTGAGTGCCTGGAGGTTAGCACAGTGATGAGTACAGAATAAGAGGCTGAAAAGCATTGGTTGCATGAAAGGAAGGAATAATTCTAATGAGAGAAAAACTTAAAGGCTATAATTTATTAAAGCGGTGAAAACACTTTAGATTTCCTGCCCATCTTCTGTTGTTTCTTCAGCTCAGGCTCTGCAACATAATGAGGAACTTATTAATATGCTGACAAATGGCAAAGAAAATGAATTACTTTTACAAGAAACATTAGAATGTGGCATTTATCTTACAACCTGAAACATTGCTGAATGTCATGATTCCATGTCTTAGAGCTACTCAGATTGTTTTTGGCAATGCCCCTTTCAAGGGAGGGAAAATTGCCTATTGTAAAGGAAGCATCCACAACCCACTATTTAGCAGAGCTGTAAGAGCTTATTTGCTTATTACCATGACAACCACCAGCCCAACACTGCACATTAGTGTACTTGTCTAGACAGTACCAAATTCATCAGCACTTCCTCTGCTGTGTGCCTGATTTTAAACAGGCAGGTGTGGCTCCAAGGTGCTACAGGGAAAGAAAAAAATTTTCTTTCCATGTGGGCAAATGAGAGTGTTGCAGATATCCTATGAGTGTCTAAATGGCTACCATTGAAGTATGCACTAATTTGAAAGTCCTAGTTAGTCTGTGTTTTTCTTTTTTAATAAAACCTTACTAGAAATAAAGAACTAGAAATACATCCATATGGTTTGCCAACTGTGTCTAAAAATACTTTATATGAAAGAAGGAGCTTACTAACTTTCAAATTTATGACAAACTAAAAATCAAAAATGTCTTTTAATTACACTTTTCTTCTTGTTAACAGTATTTCAACTCAAAGACACCCAAAGCCATAAACCAGACATCTATTGACTTAAAGTATTTGTAGTATTCTTCAAGGGAGGAATCTGAGAAAGACTCAGCCCTGTGGATCCAGTCTCTTGAGCCCTGCCAATTCTCTGGGCTGGGCATTCCTTGGTAAGAGCCCTCCTGAGACTTGGTCTTAAATCTCTGGCAGTGCTTGAAAATCAAATAGCAAGTGTCCTCTGGGAATATTTTGGAATGGAGGACCTAGAAAGAACACATGTATATTTACCCTGGAAATTGATGCAACCAGTAGTTCTAACTAAGTTCATGGGTATGAGTAGAAACTTTGAATTCTATTTGTGTGTAGTTAATTATGTGACGGGTAACTCTGTATGCAATCTATTCTAATTTGATAGTAAATAACTGAGGTTAGGCAGGGACATTTGGCCCAGGCCTTATATTCACAAAGGGCAGCAACCTTAGAAAGTTGACCTTGTCTCCAATCAAGGACATACAAAGAGTCAGATGTGCTGACAGAATTGGAACTAAACTGCATGCATCATATGCCTAAGCCAGAGTCCCTCGCTGGACCATACTCTTTTGCAGAGCACTGTGAGATTGTAGAGTTTATAAATTCCATCATTATTTCATGGAGAGCACAATTACATCACATTAATTTGTGTGTGTAAAAAGCATTGTTTTTTTTTTAAATAAGTAAATAACATGGAAAAGAAAATGTGTTTCACATGTCTTCCTTTTTGAAAATATATGTTGTTGTTTATTGTTCGCTTGCTCAATCATGCTCAACTTTTTGTGACCCCATGGACTGCAGCATGCCAGGCTTCCATGTCCTTCACTGTCTCCCAGAGTTTGCTCAAACTCCTGTCCATTGAGTTAATGATGCCATCCAACCATCTCACCCCCTTCTCCTCATGCCTTCAATCTTCGCTAGTATCAGGGTCTTCTCCAGGGAGTCAGTTCGCATCAGGTAGCCAAAGTATTAGAGCTTCAGCTTCAGCATCCATCCTTCCAATGAATATTCAGAGTTGATTTTCTTTAGGATTAACTGGTTTGATCTCCTTGCTGTCCAAGGGACTCTCAAGAGTATTCTCCAGCATCACAATTTGAAAGCATCAATTCTTTGGTGCTCAGCCTTCTTTATGGTCCAACTCACATCTGTACATGACCACTGGAAAAATCACAGCATTGACTATATGGACTTTTGTCAGCAAAATCATGTCTCTGCCTTTTTTTTTTTTTNGCTCAGCCTTCTTTATGGTCCAACTCACATCTGTACATGACCACTGGAAAAATCACAGCATTGACTATATGGACTTTTGTCAGCAAAATCATGTCTCTGCCTTTTTTTTTTTTTTTGACATTTGATATGAGATTTATTTACACTTTAACATAAATTATTTGATCTGGGGGTCAGATATAATTTTTCATTTCAGCAGGACTTTCACATGATTGCAGTCACAAAATTGGCACTATTAAAAAATGAAATCAGAGCTAGACAAAGTATGCAGTTTTATGCCAATTTAAATCTCATCATGCACACTCCCTTCCCCTTACTCATGATCTTCGAAGAATCTGCTGTGAGCTTACTAAAATGCAGGTCACAGATGACTGTTTACAAAATAAAACTTCTTTTCCTAGTGCTACTCATTTTGTTGCAAAAAAATATTACAAATAAAAATTAGTGCTGTTCAAGGTGTTTGTTTCAAAGTCACATATGATACACAGGTTCAAGCCATCTTTTCCTCCTATATAAAGTCATTGCAATACACAAAATGGAGACTGAATTACTGATCAACCACTGTCCCCTCAATAATGACACAGTTTACTATGCTGACATTAAAAATGAGAGTGAAAACATTTCCAGGTATTGAGTACATGTTTGTTCCTAGTCTGAAATTCAGAAAAAACGCTACAGAAACATGATGAAATTTATATTTCTTCCTGACACAAGAAGTTTGTCTAAAAAATTTGTAATTATAAAACAAAGTTGCTCTTTATAAAGAAATGGCTAACTTTTTTCCCCCCATGGTTAGATTCTTACTTGGAGATAACTCCAATTTTCAGTTGGACTCTCTTTTCCTGGGGGTGGTGGGGAGAGGTGGATCATTGCTAATATTATACAGCACATTTGATAAACCTAGGGATGTTCCAGAGGACTACAGCGCACAATCTGCCAAACTGTAATAGTTTCCTGTCTTGTGATTATGTAAATTTTAAAGAAAAGAGGTCTCTTACAAGCTANGATCATTGCTAATATTATACAGCACATTTGATAAACCTAGGGATGTTCCAGAGGACTACAGCGCACAATCTGCCAAACTGTAATAGTTTCCTGTCTTGTGATTATGTAAATTTTAAAGAAAAGAGGTCTCTTACAAGCTATATACAGCAGTTTACACTTCAGCGTTTCTCTCTCACACAGTTCAAATTGATTGATGACAAGCACTCGTCACATAAACTTCTGTAGGTGCATTTCCGTTCCGTTGCTTCACTGGAGGCACAAGGGCTTCTGTGGGATCATAATTCTGGATTCCGTTTCCTGAATAAGCGGGACTGTGTAATATACTAGCTCTTCCCAGCCATGTTTATGCCATGCTGCATTCTGTATATCTTCCCGGGTCTGAAGATCCTTGGAAGCCCAAAGATGGTGCACCATATAGAGCTGCCCAATTTGGGAGAAGAAGCCTCCAACCGCTTCATTACTGTCCTGTCTGAAGAGCACGAGCCCAATGATTGCCCCATTGAAACATAGTTCCTGGTCGGAGCTGGCAGGATCTGAGTTCACGTTCGGTCCGGACTGTGGGATGGGCTCATTCCAGAAACTGAACGCCACCAGCAGCTGATTCTCGAGAAAAGCCTGTTGCTTCTTGCCTTATGGAATTCCAAAATTCCTGAGTTTCTCTGAGTTTATTCATCACCTCAGTGAGGGCTGGATAGCCTCCTTCATACCTCCTAAGGTGAACGGCTTGATCCTGCTCGCCATACCACGTGTTCCGAGTTCCCACCAAAGTGGAAGGGTAATGTTTATCTTCATGAATGTTTGGCAACAACTCTTGACAAATTTTGTTGTATGCTTCTAGGCGTTCCAATGTCACATTGTGAAACTGTAATTTGTACAGACTGCTGGTTTCCTTTTTGGCTAGGAGATTAGAGTGAGCATCTTTCCTTGGGTTTACTTTCTGGACAAACAAGGATTTTAGCCAGCTGTCCTCTCGAGGTCTGTTATTGGGAGATGTCAGTTTCCAGAGCTGGGGCAGGAGGCAGCAGGGACTGGCCTGCCCAGGAAGCCACCGCCCAGGGCGCGCAGCCCTCCAGCTGCCGTCTTGCTCAGGTGCCTCGCTCCCACCGTGCGGGCGAGGTCTCTGCTTTTTAATGTGCTGTCTATAGTGTCAGACTTTATTTTGGGGGGCTCCAAAATCACTGCAGATGGCGACTGCAACCATGAAATTAAAAGACGCTTACTCTTTGGATGGAAAGTTATGACCAACCTAGACAGCATATTAAAAAGCAGAGATACTTTGCCAACAAAGGTCCATCTGGTCAAGGCTATGGTTTTTCCTGTGGTCATGTATGGATGTGAGAGTTGGACTGTGAAGAAAGCTGAGCGCCAAAGAATTGATGCTTTTGAACGGTGGTGTTGGAGAAGACTCTTGAGAGTCCCTTGGACTGCAAGGAGAGCCAACCAGTCCATTCTGAAGGAGATCAGCCCTGGGATTTCTTTGGAAGGAATGATGCTAAAGCTGAAACTCCAGTACTTTGGCTACCTCATGCAAAGAGCTGACTCATTGGAAAAGACCCTGATGCTGGGAGGGATTGGGAGCAGGAGGAAAAGGGGACGACAGAGGATGAGATGGCTGGATGGCATCACTGACTTGATGGACCTGGGTTTGAGTGAACTCCGGGAGTTGGTGATGGACTGGAATGCCTGGTGTGCTGCAATTCATGGGGTTGCAAAGAGTCGGACATGATTGAATGACTGAACTGAACTGAACTGAACTGAGGGTGGTCATAGCTTTTCTTTCAAGGAGCAAGCCTCTTTAATTTCATGGCAGCAGTCACCATCTGCAGTAACTTTATTTTAAGAAAATAAAGGTCTCTCACTGTTGCCATTTTCCCCCCCATCTATTTGCATGAAGTGATGGGACCGGATGCCATGATCTTAGGTTTTTGAATGTTGAGTTTTAAGTCCGCTTTCTCACTCTCCTGTTTCACCTTCATGAAGAAGCTTTAGTTCCTCTTTGCTTTCTGCCATTAGGGTGGTGTCATCTGCATATCTGAGGTTATTCACGTTGCTGGGAAGCAATCTTGAAAATATATAGTCTCATGAAAATGAAGAGGCCGTGGTTCTCTTATGACAGAAGCCTCTGGGGTCAAGCATCGCTTTTATTAGTGTTTGGTCCAAGTCTTTTTGCTTGACTTTTTGACTTTTGGTGGATGCTTAAGAAAACATTAGTTTAATACACGTATGAATGAATGAACCATGAATGTGAATAAACATGTTTTGGTTTCTAAGCAAGGTCTCTAAAATTATATACAAATAACTATAAAATATGCCATGGTTAGCTAATAAAAGAAATGTCATATACAGGGAGAAAACCCAGAAGAGTTTGATATCATCTCATTGAACTCTATAGCCAGAGAATCACCTAGAAGAACGCTAAAATATCACTGATCGAGAAAAAACCAGTGGGAGAAGTAAACTTGAATGAATGGAAAGTGAACTGCAAAATATTTTATTTAAAAAAATGAAGTTTTATTCTTCTCAAGTTAATGTAACTCAGAATAGACTGTGGTCTAATAGAGGTCAAGCTCTCTCCTTATTAACAGCAAGAAGCCCTTTGTGCTGTTTCCTCCAGCTGCTTTAACAAATTTCCACAAATTTAGTGACTTAACACAAACTTGGAAAAGATCTTGATGCTGCGAAACATTGAAGACAAAAGGAGAAGAGGGAAGCAGAGGATGAGATAGATAGCATCACTGACTCAATGAACATGAGTTTGAGCAAACTCCAGGAGATAGTGAAGGACAGGGAAGCCTGGCGTGCTGCAGTCCGTGGCGGTCACAGAGTCAGACAAGACTTCACCATCAACAACAGCATGTTCCTAATAGTTTGTGTTATCTTGGGAATATTGTTTAAACCTTATCTCAACAGTTGGGAATGCATTTAGCTATAGGTAATAGAAAAGTTATCTTCATTAGTCTCTTAAATAAGGGTTTATAGTCTCATATAATAAAATCCAAAAATAGGCTGTTGAACCAGTTTTTTTTTTTTTTTTCTTTTCATTCCTGGTCACATAATAGTTGTGGCAGTTCCAGTCCTCACAATCACATACAAAGCAGGAAGGGAGAGTGGAGGAGAGATTCAGCTGTAGTTTAGTTCCTTTAAGCAAAAACCAACACATATACAACCAAAAAAGGTGTCCGAGAAGCCCTAGCAGATTTCTGCTTTATGAGACATGAGTCTGAACTGTAGCACATACTCCTACAGCAGGACTAGGACAAACGAGTACCTAGACTGAAGCAGGGTAAGTTTTCTCTTGAACACTTGGAGGATTTTGTTAGCAATGAGGTTGGGATGATGGAATGAATGGTTGTCGGGTAGACACCCAATTGTGTCTACCACGTTCCCACTTTGCAAAATGAAGTTAGTAACACCTAACCTACAAACTCTGTACAGTCCTATGAGTTGTGTGTGTGTGTGTGTAGGTGTGTTTTGTGTTAGTCACTCAGTCGTGTCCAGCTCTTCACGACCCCGTGGACTATATCCCACCAGGCTCCTCTGTCCATGGGAATCTCCAGTCAAGAATACTGGAGTGGGTTGCCGTTCCCTTTTCCAGGGGATCTCCCCAACTCAGGGACCCAACTTGGGTCTCCATGAGGTTCTGATAGGATCACATATGTGAAAGAGCTTTGCAGAATGCCTTGCAAACTATTGAGTAGTTTATTTTATGCACAAATTAGAAAGTATTCTATCCTACACTCGACTAAGTACATAGTAGGTACACAAGTATTTATTTAGATTTTATGTTGAAAAGTAAACTTACCTTCCACTTCTGACACAGGACTTTTATAAAATAATGCTATACACTGGGCTGATATGATTTTTTCTTCTTTTGGAATGTATAGATTATCACCATGGTAATAACAGTAACTATAACAGCAAAGACTATCAACACTTCATTACAATTTAATGACAGGAAGGAAGGAAAAATATCTTGTCATTTTAGTTGTACAGGAGAGTTTTGGTAAGAACATACTGTTACTTGACCAGTAACATCTGTACTCTTAAGAAAACAACACAAAAGCCAAAATATTGGTTTTATAGCTGATTGTAAAAGTCATCATTCTGAGGCATAGTGTCCTGGAGTGTCACGGGGAGATAGGGGCCGAGAGGGAAACACTCACATTTTGAATCATCCACATCACTTCCTATGACTCTGGTCATTGCTGTTTATGGTCTGGAAGGAGAATACTTTCTGGTCCCTCAGCTAGTGAAAGTAAACTGCACCCTTAGGTTCCCTCTCATTTAATTTTTAAAGAACAATTTATCATGCTGTGAAGCTCTGTTAAATATTAGGCTAAAACTTTATTAACTATTATTTGTTACACTAAAGCTAATGAAGGGGACAACAGAGAACGAGTTGGTTGGATGGCATCACTGATTCGATGGACGTTGAGTTTGAGCAAGCTCCAGGAGCTGGTAATGGACAGGGAGGCCTGGCGTGCTGCAGTCCATGGGGTCGCAAAGAGTCAGACACCACTGAGCAACGGAACTGAACTGGCTGAAAGATAATGTAGTTTATGTCAATGGGGATAAAGGCTGGATTTATTTTCTTCATTTTTACTAAGCATTATGACTTCATGTAGATTTAGTCAATAGAGTATAATCCATCATCATCATGACGTATAATCCTTTATTACTTCAAAAGACATCTCTAGACAATATTTATGTTTTCCTCCATAGATAAGTTTATCTCACCTGTAAAACTGACAATAGTTCCTTAATTATTCAAGAAGTCCATGTTTAAAAATATCCAGTTGTCTCCAATATACCTTTTAGATCTGGTTTATAACATATAGACATAAAGTATATGTAAAAATAGACTATATATGTAAATATCATATATGTGTGTGTGTGTGTGTGTGTGAAAACCGTGTATGAAATGTATGAATTGAATGAAACAAGGAATTGGTTTATGGTATTCTGTAGGCTGGCAAGTCTGAAATCTGAAGGGCAAGCTGGCAGATTAGACAGTCTCAGGCAGGAGCTTCTCCCTCAAGGAAACCTCAGTTTTACTTTTAAGGCCTTTCAACTGATTAAATGAGACCCATCCACATTATCCCATGGATAATCTCTTTTCCTTAAAATCAAGTGATTGTAGGCATTAACCACATCTATAAAATACATCCATAGTGATGCCTAGATCAGTGGTTAGCTGAAATCTGGCTGCTATAGCCTAGCCAAGTTGACACGTAGAAACTAAATTTCCCAGTGTTGTTTAGCTTTTTCTTCTAGTCTTGTGGTGTCCTATATGGTGACCACCAGCTCCTAACAAGCACTTGAAATGTAGTTAGTCTGAACTATAGTGTGAAATCCATACCAAATTTAGAAGACATAGTACAAATAAAGAGTATAAATGACCTCATTAATAATTTTTTATTTAGTTATCATTGTTTTTATTATTGCTTATATGAAATGATAGTATTTGAGGTATGCTGGATTAAAAATGTATTAACCACTACAATTAATTTTATTGATTCATTTTACTTTTTAAAGTGGATGACTAGAAATTTTTAAATTATATATGTGGCAACAGAAATATGTGGGGAGGGCAGTGCTACTCTAGCCTCTGTATTGTCTGTAGCCTAGAAATTAGAGTCTAAAGATTTGATTCAGTTCAGTTCAGTTCAGTCGCTCAGATAGACTAAGCCTAATCTATCCCAGTAAGACTGCATTGTCATGGAACTTCATATGGAGTAGAAAGTTATTATCTTTGTATACACTGTTAGTGATTTAGAGCTTGATCGCAGGATTAAGGTGATGAACACTGAATCTCCCATGATAAAATTAGGTTTGTCTCCTTGTGACCAGAAAGTAATCCATATCGTGTCACTTTGCTGCCATAAGGACATTCTGTTTCTGATTGCCAATTTATCTAATGATTTCAATAGCCTTTGATAATTCTTGCTTAAATCAATAATTTCATCAGAGATTTCAAAAATAGCTTATGTTCAATTCTGTCATTTCTTGTACATGAGTAATTATCATTAGTCCATCAAGTAGAGGTTTCCTGTTTAACTCAGATCATTTGCTATAAATACTTATTGAAAACACTTTTGTCTCTTTCCTTTCATTCTTACCTCTCTCCTTCAATTGCCAGTTTTCAGTGTAAAGAGCTGATTTAGTGAATGCCATAAATGATGATAAATTACTTTTTCTTGGTTTCTCTTTTTTCAGTATCATTATAAACTTGTGTATCATTATAAACTTGTGTATCATTATAAACTTGTGTATCATTATATACAGCATATCTTTCAGTCAACTCCAATCATTATTCTCTTTGACGCTTGAGTTTTTATACTTAAACTATGGGTGGCCCTTCAGTTGGGTTCCAGTATCCTCTGACACAATCTCATTGATCCTGGAAAGCTTTCTTGCTTTCTGGGAAAACAATATATCTCAGACCAGACTCACCTTGTGCCTTCCTGCTCATATTTGAATCAATCATTTCTTTAAAAAAGGCTTGGATCAGGAAATGTGTTTAGAAACTAAGATCTTGTGCTTAGAATCCTAACTTTACTTACTTGTAATTATATCTGAATTTTACGGTCATAAACTTGGAGTTAAAAAAATGGAATTTTATTTCCCTATCAGCAACCTGAATTTCCACTGATGTTAGTAAATTCTTTCCAATCCAATCAAATTCAGTCCCTTCTGGATTTTTCTTAGGTTTAGTTGGATTAAAATTCTGTCAAATTTAGATCTCTCTTGTTTCTTGCAATCCTTACCTTTCCCCCAAAGATAATATAGATGTCAGGGCTGAGAAACACGAGTGTTTTATGTTGTCCTAGAACCTAAAAGGAGGCGTCATATTCATGCATAGGATGCCAGACTTTGAGAATAATAGCACAGGATCCTTTTTCAGCAGCATCCACACCTACGATGTGTGTGTTTTCTCTACTCCTTGGGCCCCAGGGCTCTGCAGACCACTCTCCATGCTCTCTATCCGAGCTGCTAGGAATTTCTGGGTCTAATCATCCATTCACAACTGCTGCCACCTGCTCTCTCTCCCTCCCTCTGGGCTCCCTCTGGGACTATCTTCCTGTTCCTTACCACATATTTCTACTTTAATGCTGGCTTCTCTTGAAGTGTTTTGTCTCCTACCCAAGACAATGAATACCACTAATTTTGGTGTAGGAGGCCAAAAGAAACACGAAGAAAGAAAGACTTGTGTTATTGTTTCCAAATATTACTTTGCTGCACATCACTTTGGAAAGATTTGCTATTCCCTGCCTTAGCGCCTACCCTTTCTCACCTCCAGAATTTTGCTCATGTGTTCTTTTTGCATAGATTGACCTTTCCTACTCCCTCCCAGGCTCTGTATATTCAGATCCACCCATTCTTCGGGCCCACACAAGCCTAGAAAATAGTCCTTTCTCCTTCTATTCTAATTATACTTCATTTCTACCTTTCTTGTTGAACTTATTATTTTATTCATTATTCATTCTATGAACATATACTAAGGATTTTCTTCCTACCAAGGTTTGTGCCTTTAAAATCTGAACTGGATTGTATAGTCTTTGGAAGGAGAATCAGTGTCTAGTTCATCGTTGTATTTCTGTACTCATCAGATATTTCTGAAGGAAGGAATGGTTGAGTGAATAAGCATGTAAATTGCTGACCACTCAGACTGCAGGAAGCTTACTTTTTCTCTAGCTCCTGGGGCTCAGATGCCTAAATTCTTGGCTTTCCATACTTCTCTTTCAAACCTACTTTCGTCTGCACTGATTTTCTCTTTTTCCTTTCTAAGAGGAGAAAGAGATCCATTTTCAACCTCAGACAAGACTTTCTCCTCATCTTATGTCTAGAATACATCTCCTAATTTCCCTAGGATCTTGATACAGCAGTGATCTCCCTTGTTTTATCTTTACCCTTCCTGTTAGGTCCTTCTTCTCAGCTTATAAAAAGGGT
>SJYV01026446.1:0-14605 GCA_006410875.1 Neotragus pygmaeus | reverse complement strand
TTCACTGAAAGTTAATTAGCAAAGTTGTTTCCTAGACCAACATTATCCTACAGCATCATCTAAAAGTAGCCTCAGAAAGACAGGATAATTCATTAAAAGTCCTAATGTCTGCAGGGTTTAAAGGAGCAACGTGTTCACTTGGAGAATGAGAAGTCAGCGCACGCTGGCTCTTGCTATCCGGGTTTGTCATGCTCTGTGTGTAGGGAATGACTCAGGTTGCTAAGGCCCAAGTTTAATTAATATGCTTATTCTGTGGTGGAACTTCCATTCTAACAAATTAAATGTTTAAACAGCCAGTGCAAACATTTAGATCTAAGTCAAAATTGTTTGCAGTCTGCCAGTTTAGGCATTTAATTTATTATAATCCTTTCCGTAATACATGCCTTGAAAGTCATTTTTTGCACTGAAAAATATCGCTAGTATTTCAACTGATGGTATTGGGTCTGAGACTATCAGAATGTGATGTGAGAACTAATTTGAACTGTAATCAGGGGCAATAAATGAGATAAGAAGCGCATCTTCATCTGTCCTGACTTCCCCAATTGACTAGGTGATAACCATGACAAGTACCAACGCTAGGCCTGACTTCTGCCCCATAAATCTCCACTCTGTAGAGAGCTGAGACAAGGATCTTGCAGGCCTCGCCAGTGTTTCATCTTGAGAGTCATCTCCTAGATCCTGACCCCTTACCTCCCCACAGATAATTTTTCAGGATATCGAATTTTGCTGGCTTTCAACAGCTTCCCCTTTCCTGGGGCCAAAGAAAGGGGAAAATGCACTGGAAAGAAAAACGCTCACGAAGCTCCGCTGACACCATGCTGACTGCACTGACAAGACCTCAAAGTAGCCAGAGGTGTTTGACAAACAGATGCTACAGAAGCAGGACCTCCCCGCAGCTCCGGGGCCACAAGGTGGCAGTGGAGGTCTTCTTCGCCCTGCCCACTGGTGCCGCCCCCCAAACCCTGAACCCCAGACACCTGGCCCCCTCCCTTCATCTCCCAGGGNCAGATGCTACAGAAGCAGGACCTCCCCGCAGCTCCGGGGCCACAAGGTGGCAGTGGAGGTCTTCTTCGCCCTGCCCACTGGTGCCGCCCCCCAAACCCTGAACCCCAGACACCTGGCCCCCTCCCTTCATCTCCCAGGGAAATAGCTAGGTGTACCCAGATCTGAAGAGCTGACACTTTTACATTTTTAATAAAGATGCTTTTCTGTTTTGATATGAAGAACATGGAAACTGGAAAATGCTTCATAGCTCTTGCTTGAAGAAAATGGAGCATTGTGTTGGAACCAAGAGGAAGGCATCAAAGAGGAAAGGCATCAAAGATGCTGGTCACGCAAACTCATTAAACTAAGCTTCTTCATCTGCCCGGTGAGGCTGTTGACCCCTCTCATCCCTGAAATTTCTTGCAGTGGTCCTTCCAGACAGAGAATAGGAGGGATCAAACTCATGGAGAGAGGAAGAGGGTGAATGCCAAGAGACAGACGGCCAACACACTTTGCCGGGTGCTAATCAAAGTCTCCAGAAACTGAAAACCTGAATTCTTCCATTCTCTGGCTTGTCAGCCTTCCATTTCCTGCTGGGAAATCTTTCAAGGTCTTCCACAGAGCATTCCAGATTATTTAAACCTGGAGATTGAATCACATAGAATCAAGCTTGGTCAGGTTTCATAATGAGATTATATCTATCCCAAAATTGGCTGATGGGAGCAGGGAGGGAAAAGTTGAATTTGGTCAATTTGTTATTTCTAAAAACAATCAAGTCAGATCAATCCAGCTTTGTTTGTTTTTCCAAATAGTTTGGGATTTTTAGACACACTACATCATTTTCTCACAGAGACGCTCCAGAAACTACTCATTCAAAAGGTTCTGTAAGATGAGGGTGAATGCCTGCCCCTCCTCACATATTTACCGTTTAAACGCTGGGAGAGTTAACTGAGAAATAAATGATGAAAATAATTTCTCATCGAATATCTATACAAAGGCTTTTAAAATTTTTTATTAGAGTATAGTTGATTTACAATATTGTGTTAGTTTCAGGTGTACAGCAAAGTGAATCAGTAATGAAAGTGAAAAGTGAAAGTGGAGTCGCCCAGTCATGTCCGACTCTTTGTGACCCCGTGGACTGTAGCCCACCAGGCTCCTCCGTCCATGGGATTCTCCAGGCAAGAATACTGGAGTGGTTGCTATTTCCTTCTCCAGAGGATCTTCCTGACCCAGGGATCGAGCCCAGGTCTCCCGCATTGCAGGCAGACGCTTTAGCCTCTGAGCCACCAGGGAAGCCCTCAGCAAAGTGAATCAGTTATACATACTCATATATCCACTCTTTTGAAAGTGAAAGCATTAGCCACTCAGTTGTGTCACTCTTTGTGCTTCCCAGGTGGTGCGAGAGGTAAAGAACCTGCCAGCCAATGCGGGAGATGCAANAGCCCTCAGCAAAGTGAATCAGTTATACATACTCATATATCCACTCTTTTGAAAGTGAAAGCATTAGCCACTCAGTTGTGTCACTCTTTGTGCTTCCCAGGTGGTGCGAGAGGTAAAGAACCTGCCAGCCAATGCGGGAGATGCAAGTTCGACCCCTGGGTTGGAAAGACCCCATGGAGGAAGAAATACTTGCCTGGAGAATCCCATGGACAGAGGAGCCTGGAGGGCTACTCTCCATAGGGTCGCAAGGTGTCGAGCACAACTGAAGCGACTTAGCACACACTCTTTTTTTGCTGAGTTTTAAAGTCTAAGGGTTATAAATAAATGAGGCCTTAGCTTTATAAAACCATTTTACAAAAATTAATTGTAATAATAATTAGCATTAAGTCCTTACTATGTGCTAGGTGGTATGTTAAACACATGAAATGTACTGCCTCATCAATTCTCATTACAGTGCTGCCAAGAAGAAACTGACTTTTTCCCCTTTTTATAGATGCAGCAACTGAGATTTCAGGGGATGATGTGACCTACCCAAGGTCATGCAACTGGAAAGCAGATATGCACACATGATTGCAGTGTCCCAGCATTTTAGCAATTTATTCAGCTCCGATTTTTAGTTTTTTCTCCTAACCCCCAAGGATGAGTTCCTTTTTCTCCTGGGACTGGGGAATTGAATTCACCTAACATTTCTAAAGTGACACCCACTCATTAAGCTTTGCAATGGGAAGCCCAGACTACTTATGGTGAAAAGGATACCAAGGGTCACTTAGGGTAACTCTTGGCCTCAGCACCAGTTACATGTGATAGCTGCTTGTCTCCAGCTTTGCTTCAGACTTAACACTGAAGGAGACATCACACTCTCAGAGGTAAGGAATCCACTCTGTCTTAGCCCATTCAGGCTGTTATTACAAGGTACCATGCTTATAAACGATAAGCATTTATTTTCCACAGGTCTGGCAGCTGCAAAGTTCAAGATCACAGTGCCAGCAGATGTGGTGCCTGGTGAAGGCCCTCTTCTGATTTCAGACTGTCAAATTCTCACTGTATTCTCACATGGCAGAAAGCAGGAGATCTCTAGGGTTTCTTTTATAAGGGCACTAATCCCATTCATGAGGGCTCCACCCTTGTGACCTAATCACTTCCCAAAGGCCCCATCTCCAAATACCATCACACTAGGCATTAAGATTTCAAGATATGAATTTGAGGGGAAACAAACATTCAAATCATAGCACCCACCCGTAGACTTGGCTATCAGTTAAGTGCCTTTTCCTCTTGTCTTAATGGAGACATGGGTTTGATCCTTTGGTTGGAAAGATCCCCTGGAGAAGGAAATGGCAACCCACTCCAGTATTCTTGCCTAGAGAACCCCAAGGGCAGAAGAACCTGGCGGGCTACAGTTCCTACGTTCACAAAGACTCAGACATGATTGAGCAGGCAAACATTTTTGATCCTCTTGTTTCACTTTTCAAAGGACACAGAGAACCACCAACTATCACATTCTTTCTGAAACTAAACTTGAATACTATCAAGAAAATACAGAAATCCTGAGCCAGATATGATGTCAAGAGGTCCTCCAGTCCTGTCTTCTGTTTTCTGATTCCAGATAGAGACTGTATAACCAAAAACAAACCTACAAATTACAAGATATTAACAATAACTACTAACTTTTCTGAACATTCACTAGAATGCAAAGAACTTTAACTATATTAACTGATTTTACAGAGGGAGAAACTAAGGTATAGAGAGGTGAAGTCACTTTCCCAAAGCCACACAACTAGAGAGTGATGAAGCTGGGGCTGTGAGTGCACTGTGTGTGTGTGTGTGTGTGTGTGTGTGTGCGTGTGCACGCACACGTGCATGCACGCACATACACATGCACATATACACTCAGTTGTGTCCAATTCTTTGTGGATTCCCTGCCAGAATCCTCTGTCCATGGGATTTCCAGGCAAGAATACTGGAGTAGCTTTCATTCACTTCTCCAGGGGATCTTCCAGGGACTGAACCCGCATCTCCTGCATTGGCAGGTGAATTCTTTATCACTGGCACCACCTGGAAAGCCCGCGAATGCATTCTGCTCTGTATTTAATCTGTTAAATCCCTGCTTCCCTTCCCTGGGCTGCACTGATGCATGGAAGACAAAGAAGGGCAGCTGCAGTGATAGAATCTAGGCAAAGCACAGAAATGGATAAAATGCCTCTGCTTCTTTACCTGAGTTCCCTCACCTATCTGGGTCTCTGATTTCTCATCCTCCAAATTCCCTAAGGACCCTTTTTGAACTCAGCAAGTTGGGAAACCAAAGGAGCAGCTGGGGCCAGAGCTTTCCTGTTTATTCTGCAGGAATTTTGTGCCAGCCAGAAACTTTTTCTTCCATCCTCCACATTATGCATTCAGCATTAGACCTCTGTTTTATCTTCAGCATGTTAGTATTACACATTTATATTTTGCCAGTTATCTCTTCTATTAACCCAGGCAGTCCGCAAAATGACTTGTCATTAATAACTTGAACTGGCTTTTTCAGTTTAGACAGAAAAGAAGATATGGAATTGAAGGAATCATGCTATCTAATGCATTTTCAAAGAGATTTGTTTGGAGAGAGTGTTTGGGAGAAATACCTAAGCAGAGAGCATCACATCTTTGACAAAACATATTTTAGAAATATTGCTTAGAGGACTTTTTGGGATTAAAGTCTACCAGCATGCACTGCTTTAAATTTTCTGACAAAACTTCAGCAGCAACCATATTAGAATCTTATAACCATAAATGCCAATGCCTAAATCACAGATGTCAGCCATGGTGGATGTGGATTTGAGGGTGCATTTGTCTAGGGAGATAATTTTGGCTTCTTCAGGCCACCACTGCCAACTCTTTAGGCTGCTGACAAAGGTCCATCTAGTCAAGGCTATGGTCTTTCCAGTAGTTATGTATGGAAGTGAAAATTGGACTATAAAGAAGGCTCAGTGTNGTGCATTTGTCTAGGGAGATAATTTTGGCTTCTTCAGGCCACCACTGCCAACTCTTTAGGCTGCTGACAAAGGTCCATCTAGTCAAGGCTATGGTCTTTCCAGTAGTTATGTATGGAAGTGAAAATTGGACTATAAAGAAGGCTCAGTGTCAAAGAATTGATGCTTTTGACCTGTGGTGTTAGAGAAGACTCTTGAGAGTCCCTTGGACTGCAAGGAGATCAAACCAGTCAATCCTAAAGGAAATCGACCCTGAAAATGCATTGGAAGGACTGACGCTGAAGCTGAAGCTCCAGTACTTTGACCACCTGCTGCAAGGGCCGACTCATTGGAAAATATCATGATTCTGGGAAAGACTGAGGGCAAGAGGAGAAGAGGGAGACAGAGGATGAGATGGTTGGATGGCATCACTGACTCGATGGTCATGAGTTTGAGCAAACTCTAGGAGCTGGTGATGGACAGGGAAGCCTGGCCTGCTGTAGTCCATGGGGTCACAAAGAGTAGGGCATGACTTAGTGAATGAACAATAAAAAATTTTTGGCTTTACTGTTTAGCTTGTTTGCATACTTTTATAAAGACAGGCACAGAACTTTAGAACTGGGAAGGATGAGGTAGATTACTACCCAATCCCCTTGTTTATAGATGAGGTCCCAGATACAAGACTGTCTCCAGTGTCGCCAAATTACCTCCCTAAACAAATGCACCCTCAAATCCACACCCACCAACAATGCAAAGCCTGTACTCAGAGCAGCTGCTTGGCTCCTAGGCCCTCACTTTCCCCATTCTGCCAGCTGCCATGTTCCACAGAAGGACAGAGCCAGTGTAAAAGGGGCCTCAGGGGATAATGTGTTAGTCGTCATCTCTGAGTTTAGAGATGGAGGTCCCATGGTGCTTGTCGGACCCCCAGCAAAGGGTAAATGGATCCGATACAGGGAGGCTCTGCAGACCGGGGAGCAGCTGGAGGCAGAGGCTGAGCCGGTACCTGACACTTCAGGCGGAGACCAAGCCTGGTGACCCACTTGGAGACAGAGATATATCCAGAACGCACATCTGATCACATAGCTGTCAGGCCCTTCAACAGCAATGCCATGTGGAAACACTGGGACGTGGGGTCCTAGGAGCCGTGACCGTGAACCCTACCTCTCCCTCGCCCTGCCTGTGACCTTGGGCCATGATTTCATTGTATCCCTCTGAGGCTCAGCACCCCAATCTGCAAACTGAGCCAGTTCTGTGTGCTGTACAGCTGGGGATGTGTGCCTTTTAGTATGTGGCTTACGTTTGTAAGCTTTTATAACGCAGTCTGCAAGCCAGCCAACCAACTGCGATTTGCCTTCATTCCAAGGGCACAAGCAGCAAATTCTGACTCACAGAAATGAGGCTGGGCTTGGATTCCTGCGACCGGAGGTGGCCACAAATTATGCAGTGTTGGCCTGGACCCCCAGACCAAGCTTTCCCTCCCACCAACCAGCTGCTCGGCCTATGTTTGTTTAAGTTAATTCAAACACCACCCAAGCCAGGGGAAAACACGGCCGCTCTTGTAAGGAAGCATGGGACTAGCGGAAAGAATGCACTGAACAGTCCTGGCGGGCGGCTGGGCTCTGCTGTGCGTGTGGAGGGGTGAGCCTGGTGAGGCAGTGGTCCCCGTGGGCCGGAAGGAGCCTCCCATGCCCCTGGGCTTGGGGGCACACAAAAGACAAGCTGGCTGCCCTTCTTGAAGCACAGCCCTCTAAGACCCCACTGTTAGGCCAGGTTTTCACGGAGAACCCAAAGACAGCCCCAGGCCTTTGGGGGTCACATCTGCTTTCCACGTGCCTGTGTAATGTGTCAACTATGGAAACCAGGAGACCTCAGAGCCTGTCTGAGGGCAGATAATGAGGAAGAATAAAAGGCCAAAGGGATCATAAAGCCCAGAGGAATTGCCCAGAAAACTTCACAGACTAGTGAAGGGTCGTTGCATTAAAAGATAAACTGAGGCATATTACAGATGATAAGAGTTTGTTTGAGAAAAAAAAAAAAGTCAGTCCCAATCAAATCCAATCCCATCCAGCAGAGAGAAACGGACTCTGAGGAGCTCTACAAAATGAAAGACACTTATAGGCAGAAGGGAGCAGGATGAGGAAGTTCGGCTAGAAAATTCTTACGCCAGGTTGTGACAAGGTCACCTCCCTTTAGGATAAGGTAGGAATCTATCAGGCTTCCCAAGTGGCATAGTGGTGAAGAATCTGCTCTGCATTGGGAAGATCCCCTAGAGCCAAAAATGGCAACCCACGCCAGTATTCTTGCTTGGAAAATCCCACAGACAGAGGAGACTGGTGGGTTACAGTCCATGGGATCACAGAGAGTTGGACACCACTGAGTACGCATGCACAGGAGTCCATCAGGCAAATGACCTCACAATTATGCTGATTCCTAATTGACTGGTTTAAGACTTCATTCCTTGGAGAGGCTGAAACTAATCAAGTTAAGTCTGGGTATTGTCAAATGGGGTTTAGTATAAGTGACTTCATTTGGGGGTCAGTTTTCTTGTTTTTAACCATTGTCATGGAAAGATCATTTCCCACCTGGTAGAAAGCCTGCAGTCCAGTCACTAAAAAGACCAGCCCACACAATGGGTCTCGGTGTTTCTCATACATAAAAGGCAAACCCTCAACTCTACCATCTTTTGGTTATTTTTCAGCTCTCACAATTGTGTCCCTCATTCTAAGTGGAAAGAAACATATCAGTGGTAAGCAAGCTAAACAAGTGAGTTTAAAATATTAATCAGTCATGCTTTTCTTTTTTGTGACTCTTTCTTGATCAGTCACAGTCATCCGTGTGGCCCCAGGGAGAATTAGGAATGCATTCGTGTGGATGCCAAAGGAAAGAAATATCTTTTTACTTTCAAAACGAGCTTTTAGATCTCCAAGTAAAGCTTCCAGGGAAATTGGGAAGAGTCTTTGTTATAACAATGGGTTGGAAAGAGGACGAGTGGTTACTGGGTGAGGAGTTACCTGAACTGGGATAGGGGTCAAGATCCGGGATCAGATGTCAGATGGGGTCAAGAGGACTGCAGGCCAGGTGGGAGGGGACAGCACCCCAGGAAAGCAGTCGTCATCGTAAATGGGGACCAGACCCAGGGAGTCTTGTGGAAGCCAAGCTCTCCCTGACTCCTGTCTTCACTCACACCCCACACTGACTCCATCAGGAAATCCAGACCCACCTGCAAAGTGGATCCAGGATCTGAGCACCTCTCACCGCCACTGCTACCACCCTGGTCCCAGCCACCAGCATCTCTCACTCGGTTTATTACATACCTCCCAGGGGGCCTCCATATTTCTCTCCTTCCTCCCTTCCATCTATTCTCAGCACAGCAGCAGTCAGAACCGTATACAATGTAAGTCCGATCATGTGATGCTTCTGGGCAAATCCTCCAATGACTTTTCATCTCAAAGCCCACTTAAGACCGCCTTGGGACTCCTGTTACCTCTGCGACCTCCTGTCCTTCTTGCTGCACCCTGAATGTGATGGACATGCTCTCAGCAAGGACCTTTGCACCAGCCCACCCCTCTGTGGATGCTCCTTGCATATCCTCCTGGCGCTGGCCTCACCACCTTCAATCTCTGCTCAACCGCCTGCTCTTCTCCTGTGGCCAACTGCCCCCTGAACACGCCTAACTGGGCTTGCCCTTCTCCTATTGTTGTCGTTTAGCTTCTAATGTGTCCGCCTCTCTGTGACCCCATGAACTGTGGAACACCAGGCTCCTCGGTCTTCCACTGTCTCCCAGAGTTTGCTCGAATTCATGTCTGTCGAGTTGGTGATGCATCTCATCCCCTGCAGCCTCCTTCTCCTTTTGCATTCAATCTTTCCTAGCATCAGGGTCTTTGCCAGGGAGTCAGCTCTTCTCTACTTTCCCCCTTCATGCAGCACTAATCACCTTCTAACATACTACAGTATTTAAGAACTCATTATATCTGTATGGATGTTTGTCCTTTTGCTTATAGAGGTCTTTTTTTAATTCACTAATGTATCTCAAGTGCCTAGAAAGTGCTTGATTAATATTGAATAAATGAAGGAATGAAGACCATCCCGTTACTCGAGCATCGTCTGTGTGACCCAAGCGGAACAGCCAGGAAATCACTGCTGGTAAGAACCTTCAATAGACAGCTTTTCATAGACTAGCCAGTATGATGAGGCTCACCTGGATGGCGAGACTTTTCTGAACCTTGTTCAAACTTACCCTTTATGAATACTCCCCATTTAACTGCTCAAGAGGCTATGGTAAGGAGAAGAGGAGGCAGTCTGGTGATGAAGTTCATCCCAAGGCTTCAAGTCTGATGGTGCCCTTTTGATCTATTTTATGCGGCAAAATTTTACTGAATGTGGGAACCAGTAGTGCAGTGGTCAGGACTATGGAGAAATTTTTAGTTGAGTCCACACCGGAATATATAAAGGGCTCTTGTAAACCAAAAAGGAAAATCCAATAGAATCCAATAGAAAAGAGGACAAATGACTTAAGCACTCCTCAGAATATGATGTCCAAATGGGCAATAAACATAAGAAAGGTGCCCATTAGTCATAAAGGAAATGCTGACTATGGCTGCAACGTGATACCACTAGACCCCACCAGAATGACAAAAATTAAAAGCAGGAAATTACCGAGAGTTGGCGAGAGATCAGAGCAACTGGAACTCTCGTACAGTCATTGGGGCAATTACTTTGGAAACTGTTTGGCAGTACCCTGTAACAGCAGACATGTTCATACCCCATGGCCCCACAAGTCCACGCCTGTGTATGTCTCCAACAGAAGTGTGCCTATGTGTTTACCAACACTTAGGAACTTCGACTGTTCACAGCGGCACTATTTGTAATATCATAAAACTGGAAACTACACAATTACCCACCCATAGTAGAGTGAATAAGTAAATGATGGTCTATTCACACAAAGAATACAAAAAGCGTGGCCTACAGCTACATAAAAATACAGAACACAGATGATTCTCTCAACACCCAGAGACAAAAGAGCACATACTATGTGGTTTCATAAGCAAATTATGAGAGTGGGCAAAATTAATCTGCGGGAGTAAAAGTCAGAATGGTGTTTCTCCTGATGGGGTAGTGGCCGGAAGAGAGCATGAGGGGGATTCTAGAGCACTGGTTATGCTGTTTGTTGACCTGAACACTGCTTACACAGGTAGGATAAGCGTGTTAAAGTCCATCAGAGTAGTTGCTCACACTATATGCACTTTTTTTTGGTAGGTATACTATATTTGTTAAGAGAAAACCGCAGGTCCGTAATGGTGTGGACCTACATGACTTAACCAGAAATGTAATCTTAGTCAACCAGTCTGGAATTTTCTGGGCACATGTGGGCCCTCTCCATCCCCTGCCCCCCACCCAGAGGAGGAAAAGCGCTCTGTCTGCTGACATCCATGCCATTCCCTCCTCCCCTCTCCCCATGAAGAGATGGCCTGGGCTAAAACTAATCCTTTCTCTCTTTTTTTGCTAATAGTGCCCTTGCCCCAGCCTTCTTCCTATAGAAACTTTCCATTTTGTACAAATGCCTGGAGCACCCTGCTGTTTACTAGATGGGGTGTGTGTGTGTGTGTAAGCATGCATGCACACACACTCAGCCATGTCCACTCTGCAACCCCATAGACCGTAGCCTGCCAGGCTCCTCTGTCCATGGGATTCTTCAAGCAAAAATACTGGAGTGGGTTGCCATGCCCTCCTCCAGGGGATCTTTCCAATCCAAGGATTAAACCCTGATCTCTTCCATCTCCTGCATTGGCAGGCAGGCTCTTTACCAGCTGAGCCATCAGGAAAGCCCCTTACGAGGTTGTATGCCACCCATTCAGGAATCATTGAATAAAACCAGTTAAACCTTCAAATTTACTCAGTTCAATTTTTTTTTNTTCATGATAATCATGAAAATACTGTTATATTTTTTATTGAAGAAATTACAAACCTAGAGACTAATTACAAAAATTGTACAGTACACAACCATGTAACCTTCATCTAGACTCACTCATGGTTAATTCCTCCCTCTCTCTGAGGGTATGTATGTGTGGTCGTCATCCTCTCCCTCCTCCTGCCTCTTCATGACATCATTCTGGTTATTATTGTAGCTGACTCACAAAGAGCACATTGCAGATATGCCAGTGCTTCCATCCTCATCTATCTCCTAAGAGCAAAGTGGTCACCTTACACATCTACTGTGTAATCAATCAGCAAATTCAGAAAACGTCTCATGGTACAACAGCAGTCTGCCTTAGAGACAATATTCACATTTCACTAATCATTCTGTTACAGTTCTTTTTCAGCACTGCTTTTTCAGGCCAGCATGCACTCTGATGTCAGTTGCTTTGCTTAGCCACCTCATCTCCCTCTGAAACAGCTCCTCAGTCTTGTAATTTATGACATTCACTTTTTTGAGGAATGTTTTCAAACTGGCCCTTTGTTTATGGGTTTCTGACAGCTTCCTGTGTGAGACTCGGGGGCTGTGGTTGGTCTGTTGGCAGAGATGCACCCTGAGTTGTGTGGAAGCCCCAGCTCGCCACACTGAGAGACAAGAACTGTCCCCACTAGTGGATGTGGACTCTAGGCACGGTGCTGCGATGGTGCCTGTCAACTCTCTCCACTGCCAAGTTACCTTTCCCGTTATCACGAATAAGTTACCTTTGGGGAGATACTTTGAGGCTGTTCAAACATCTTCATCCNTTGGGGGCTGTGGTTGGTCTGTTGGCAGAGATGCACCCTGAGTTGTGTGGAAGCCCCAGCTCGCCACAATGAGAGACAAGAACTGTCCCCACTAGTGGATGTGGACTCTAGGCACGGTGCTGCGATGGCGCCTGTCAACTTTCTCCACTGCCAAGTTACCTTTTCCCGTTGTCACGAATAAGTTACCTTTGGGGAGATACTTTGAGGCTGTTCAAACATCTTCATCCCAACAAACTTCTGCTTCATGATTTTAACGTTTATTGATGGCTCTTGCCAGGATCAGTTATTCCTGTTGCGGTTGCTAACTGGTGATTTTCGTACCTCCATCGTTTATTAGTTGGCATTCCACCATAAATTAGGCTTTCATTCCTCCACCTCCGCTTTGTAAAGCTAGAAGGGGACGACAGAGGATAAGATGGCTGGATGGCATCACTGACTCGATGGACCTTGATTCTGAGTGAACTCTGGGAGTTGGTGATGGATAGGGAGGCCTGGCGTGCTGCGATTCATGGGGCTGCAAAGAGTCGGACATGACTGAGCGACTGAACTGAACTGAATTGAACTTAATCATGTTCACCGAAATGAGCCTTGTAAATGTTAAGCTATAGCTAAAACAGCACAGAGGTGTACCTTTGATATATAGTGTTTCAGTGAACCACTGCATGGACAACTCAATCTGAATTCAGTCCTGATTTTACTGATAACGTGCATGGTGGTTAGGAAAATCACTTCACATCTCTAAGTTTTAGTATTTGCATCTATCCAGGGAGGCAATGGCAACCCACTCCAGTACTCTTGCCTGGAAAATCCCATGGACAGAGGAGCCTGGTAGGCTGCAGTCCAAGGGGTCGCTAAGAGTCCCGCACGACTGAGTGACTTCACTTTCACTTTTCACTTTCATGCATTGGAGAAGGAAATGGGAACCCACTCCAGTGTTCTTGCCTGGAGAATCCCAGGGATGGAGGAGCCTAGTGGGCTGCCGTCTATGGGGTTGCACAGAGTCAGACAGACTGAAGTGACTTAGCAGTAGCAGCAGGGAGGGTTTTCACTACTTTGTATCAACTTTTTCTTTCAGTTTTGATAGTCTATAACTCAAACTGTTTCAGTTGGTGTTTATGTGACCCTAAAGGTTTGTAAGAGAGGAAATTCCCCCATCTCTGTCTCAAACCCAGATTGATTAATTGCAATTGGCCAAAAACTGGCAATGAATCCCTAACACCATTAACTTATTTTGGTTCTCATTAAACTTTTAAATTCACTTACTTTCCCTTGACCTTGTCTATTCCAAACTTATTCTCAGCGTTTTTTCTTTGGCAACCATATTTGGAAAACGCACAGATTGAGCACCAGTGTGGGAGGAATTCATACAGCTAAAAAACATTCCCTGAAATGATCACGGGTATTTCAGTTTGTTTCAGGATTAATTATAGTCCTACAGTTCCCACACTGAGGCCGTCTGTGGGTTAGATACCTGGACTGAGAGAGTTGTCATCCCAATCATGACATTCAAGGGGAGTGATTGACTAAAACAAAATCTGTACCAATTTTGCCATAAACTTAAAAAAAAAAAATCCATATAATGGTTTAAAAAATGACCATAGATGTGTTCAGAGCAAATTCTACCTTATACATTCTAAAACTATGAAAATATCTGCTTGAAAGCTAAAGATTGACAAAATATATAACTCCAGGAGACATTAAAAAAAAGAACACAGTGTAGAAATGATAATTTTAACATCATTACTAATACTTAATATGAATCTAGAGTGCAGAATGAAAAATCACCCCCAATATAATATATGGAATGCAAAATGGTTGAGCATATATTAAAGGTTTAAAGTTTCCATTCCATAAGCATCAATATATTTGCTTGCTTCTCTTGACATTGTTCAGAAAATAAATTGTATGTATATAAAACAATTTGTTACTTTCAGGCCTGTCACTTTAAAATTGTAAATTTTAAGTTGAAAAGTATTAAGGAAGGTTTAGAATTCCACTGTGATTTTTCTAGAAATAAAATATTTAAAAAAATGCATGATTAAGGGTCACTCTATCTATATCTATCATCTGTGTTTGATATGTATATGCATATATGTGCATAAATATATCTCTCTAAATATATGATCATAATAGATCATTTTTATTGAGAACTTCTTTAGAAAGAGATGCTAAGCACTTCACCTGAATTATGACTTTATATATATTATATCATTCAGTCTCCTTAATAACCCTATGAGATAACTACTACCACTGTCCCATTTAGCAGTCAAGGAAATCAAGTCAAAAGCAATTAAGTGAATTGAGAATAGCCAGACTACTAATAAATGGTTGGACCCATTGGGGAAACACACAGCTAAGCACTAAGTCTTTTACTCTTAAGATTTATTTAAACTAATAATCTACGTATGGATGCATTTCTTTATTTTTTCTAAAACATATTTATAATATAACATCTATAATATATAATGCATATAGTATAAGATATATTTGGTGTGTGTATGTGTGTGAAGTCGCTTCAGTTG
>SJYV01026445.1:0-10117 GCA_006410875.1 Neotragus pygmaeus | reverse complement strand
GCTCAGCCTTCTTCACAGTCCAACTCTCACATCCATACATGACCACAGGAAAAACCATAGCCTTGACTAGATGGACCTTAGTCGGCAAAGTTACTCAGATATTAAAAAGAACACATTTGATTCAGCTGTAATGAGGTGGATGAAACTGGAGCCTTTCATACAGAGTGAAGTATGTCAGACAGAAAAACACCAATATAGTATGTTAACGCATATACATGGAATTTAGAAAGATGGTAACGATGACCTTATATGTGAGACAGCAAGAGATACAGATATAAAGAACGGACTTTTGAACTCTGTGGGAGAAGGTGAGGGTGGGATGATTTGAGAGAATAGCATTGAAACATGTATATTACCATATGTGAATTAGATCGCCAGTCCAGGTTTGATGCATGAGACAGAGCGCTCAGGGCCAGTGCACTGGGATGATCCTGAGGGATGGGATGGGGAGGGAGCTGGGAAGGGGGTTCAGGATTGGTAACACATGTACACCCATGGCTGATTCATGTGAGTGTATGGAAAGAACCACTACAATATTGCAAACTAATTAGCCTCCAATTAAAATAAATAAATTAATTTTTTTAAAGTTTTAAGCAAAATGATGGAAAAAAATACCATGTAAACACTAGCCAAAAGAAAGCTGGGAGTGGTTTAATCACTAAATCGCATCCGACTCTTGCAACACCATGGACTGTATCCAGCCAGGGTCCTCTGTCCATGGGATTCTCTAGACAAGAGTAGTGGAGTGGGTTGCCATTTCCTTCTCCAGGAGATCTTCCTGACCCAGGAATCGAACCCCTTTTTCCTGCATTGCAGGCATATTCTTTACTGACTGAGCTACAAGGAAAGCCCCCCAAAAAAGTTAGTATAGCTTACTAACATCAAAAGAAGTAACTGAGATGTTATATTAGGAGCCATTGCTAAAGAGAAATGTCTCCTAATTATAAATGCAGTGGTGTTTTGTTAAATGAATAAAAATGGCTCTCTATTGTAAGGGAGACTTGCTCTGTAGTATTTGCTAATTTCTGTAGTGTTCCATTCAGTTTAGTTCAGTTGCTCAGTAGTGTCCGACTCTTTGCAACCCCATGGACTGCAACATGCTAGATTTCCCTGTCTATCATCAACTCTTGGAGCTTGATAAAAGTGTTCAGTTCAGTTCAGTTCAGTCGCTCAGTCATGTCCAACTTTTTGCGACCCCATGAATCGCAGCATGCCAGGCCTCTCTAACTCCCAGAGTTCACTCAGATTCATCGAGTCCGTGATGCCATCCAGCCATCTCATCCTATTGTCCCCTACTCCTCCTTCCCCCAATCCCTCCCAGCATCAGTCTTTTCCACTGAATCAACTCTTCACATGAGGTGGCCAAAGTACTGGAGTTTCAGCTTTAGCATCATTCCTTCCAAAGAAATCCCAAGGTTGATCTGCTTAAGAATGGACTGGTTGGATCTCCTTGATAAAAGTGTAATTCTCCCTAGTTATGATTGGTTTCAATCCACTAGCATGTTGTCATTGAACCTGGAGTTTACCTAAGGCATTCACAACCAGCCTGAAGCCAATGCATCCAATTTCAGCATACCTTACATAGAAGAATCAGTCCACCAGGAGCAGATCATGATGCTCAATCTGTGTGTCCTCAACAACACAGTATAAAAATGTTTTGCATGACATTTTTCACATATTTTATGAGATAATGGAAAAACAGTAAATCTAAGTTAAGAATATTTTAAAATCCAAGTAACAAACTGGACTTTGTTGGCATATTAACAACACTACAACATGACAGCTGGACCTATCATGTCAAGATGAATAGGTGGGGAAAAAAATCAAAATAGTGACAGACTTTCTTTTCTTGGGCTCCAAAATCACTGCAGACAGTGACTGCAGCCATGAAATTAAAAGATGCTTGCTCCTTGAAAGAAAAGCTGTAACAAACCTGCTGCTGCTGCTGCTAAGTTGCTTCAGTCATGTCCAACTCTGTACGACCTCATAGACGACAGCCCATCAGACCCCCCCCCCATCCCTGGAATTCTCCAGGCAAGAACACTGGAGTGGGTTGCCATTTCCTTCTTCAATGAAAGAAAGTGAAAAGTGAAAGTGAAGTCGCTCAGTTGTGTCCGACTCTTAGTGACCCCATGGACTGCAGCCTACCAGGCTCCTCCACCCATGGGATTTTCCAGGCAAGAGTACTGGAGTGGGGTGCCATTGTCTTCTCCCTAGAGAGCATATTAAAAAGCAGAGACATCACTTTGGTGATAAAGGTCCATATAGTCAAAGCTATGGTTTTTCCAGTAGTCATGTATGGATGTGAGAGATGGACTGTAAAGAATGTTGAGTGCTGAAGAACTGATATTTTTGAACTAAAGAAGACTCTTGAGAGTTCCTTGGACAGCAAGGAGATCAAATCAGTCAATCCTAAAGGAAATCAACCCTGAATATTCACTAGAAGGACTGATGCTGTAGCTCCAATATTTTGACCACCTGATGCAAAGATCCAACTCATTGGAAAAGACTCCAATGTTGGGAAAGACTGAGGAGGAGAAGGGGGCACAGAGGATGAGATGGTAGGATGGCATCACTGACTCAGTGGACATGAATTTTAGCAAACTCTGGGAGATAGTGAAGGACAGGGAAGCATGGTATGCTGGTGCTCATGGGGTTGCAAAGACTGGACACGACTGAATAACTAAACAACAACATGAAAGCAGAATGCATATTCATTTGAAGTTACGTAGAGTTGCCAACCATACAATAATTTTAGAAGATATATATCACTGTGCTCAAGACTGTAAACAGAAGATTTAGTGATTCTCATCTGAAGAAGTTACCCCTAAAGACAAATATTTCTAGGGCTTGTTTTATGTCTCTGTTTCTGAGGCTATAGATAAAGGGGTTCAGCATGGGAGTGACCACTGTATATATGACTGAAGCAATTATGTCTTTGTCATTGGAGTCCCATAAAGAGGAGAAAAAGTAAGTGCCAGCAAGTGTCCCATAGTACAAAGATACCACAAAGAGGTGGGAGCCACAGGTGGAGAAGGCTTTAAAGAGTCTCTTAGTGGAGGGGACCCTCAGGACGATGGTCCCTATATGAATATATGAGCCCAAGATGCTACACAGAGGCAAGATGAACAGCATTCCTCCTTCAGTAAAGATGACCAGTTCATTGATGGAAATGTCTGAGCAGCTCATCTTCAGGAGGGCAGAGAGGTCACAGAAGAAGTTGGGGATGGTATTTTCAGCACAGAAGGACAGTGGGACCAAGAGGAGGGTGTGCAACAGGGCGTGGATACAACAGAAGAACCAGGACACAGTTACCAATGAGATACACAGCTGCTGCCTCATGACAGTGGTGTAGTGAAGTGGCTGACATATAGCTACGTACCTGTCATATGCCATCACTGCAAGAAGGAAGTTGTCAAGACAACCAAAAAGTATGAAAAAATACATCTGGGAAATGCACTCCGCGTAGGGGATGGATTGTTGCTGAGTATGCATGTTCATCAGCATCTTTGGAACTGTGATAGTGGAAAGGGAAATGTCAGAGAAGGCCAAGTGACTGAGGAAGAAGTACATGGGTGTGTGAAGGCAAGGGTCCAGCCTGATGAGCAGGATGATGACCAGGTTGCCCAGCACTGTGGTCAGGTACACACCCAGGAACAGGGCAAAGAACACGCCCTGCTGCTCTGGCCGGATGGGGAGCCCCAGGAGGAGGAACTCAGACACGCTGCTCTGGTTCTCCTTCCTCATGCTCCGCTTATGTCTGCTGGAGATGAAGGAGAAGGGGAAATGTCAGAAGCTTTGATACTGTGATTAAGGCTGCCACACTAAGGTCTCTCTGGCTTCCCTGGTGGCTCAGACAGTAAAGAGTCTGCCTGCAATACAAGAGACCCGGGTTCAGTCTCCGGTTGGAAAGATACTGTAGAGAAAGAAATGTCAATCCACTCCAGTATTCTTGCCTGGAAAATCTCATAGATGGAGGAGCCTGGCAGGCTACAGTCCATGGCGTTGCAAAGAGTCAGACACAACTGAGCGACTAACACACATACACACTAAGGTCTCTAACTTACTCATAGAGAAGAATTTTCTCCAAAATTTCTTTTATCACCTAGTGCTATCAGAGCAAGTGACAAATCCTCAATGCTCAATAGATTAATTTGAATGGAGACCAGAGTAAATTCATTCTTTGGTTTTCTTTTTAATTAACCATGTTTCTGGCACTAAGCTTTTGACTAGAAAGTGAAAACTGCTCAGTCAAGTCTGACTCTTTGTGGCCCCATGGACTATACAGTTCATGGAACGCTCCAGGCCAGAATACTGGAGTGGGTAGCTGTTCCCTTCTCCAGGCAATCTTTCCAACCCAGAGATCAAACCCAGGTCTCTGACACTGCAGGTGGATTCTTTATCAGATGAGTCAAGATACAGAAATAAACAGGGTGCACAGGGCCTCTTCTGTCTGGATACTAACCTTCTAAGGAACACCTGCCAAAGGACTGACTAACGTTATGGACCTGAAGCCAGATTCCTCATGCTGCGTCCCTGGCCCCACTGCTTTCTAGCTGTATGACTTGGGATGCTAAATCTCTCTTAGCCTCTTGTTGTGCCTGTGTAATGCTGAGATATCAATATCACACATCACACATTCACAGAGTTAATCAGAGGGTTCTAATTCAAAGTACATTAATTAGTTAATTAATTATCTAAGAGCAGAAGGGCTGTGACGGTGCACAAGCACGGGCAGCTGCGATAGTGCACAAGGAGATCCAACCAATCCATTCTAAAGGAGATTAGCCCTGGGTGTTCTTTGGAAGGAATGATGCTAAAGCTGAAACTCAAGTACTTTGGCCACCTCATGTGAAGAGTTGACTCATTGGAAAAGACTCTGATGCTGGGAGGGATTGGGAGCAGGAGGAAAAGGGGGCGACCGAGGATGAGATGGCTGGATGGCATCACCGACTCGATGGATGTGAGTTTGAGTGAATGGGAGTTTGTGATGGACAGAGAGGCCTGGCGTGCTGCGGTTCATGGGGTCACAAAGAGTCGGACACGACTGAGCGACTGAACTGACTGACTGACTGAAGAGCAGAATCCTGCATAAGATACATACAAAATTTTATAAATTACTTTTATGACAGGATAAGTATCTAAAAACCCAGTATCAAATTCAGGGACTTAATAAAACAGTATTATGAGATGATCAGCACAAGGACCAAGAAACTGGCCTAAAATTTGCATCTATCCGAGCTCTCACACTCTTAAGGTGAACTTCTGAGTTTGGATCCTATTAGTGGGATAAATTCCCTGGGGGAACATATTTTTGTTGTTTTTCAGTCACTCAGTCATGTCCGACTCTTGGCAACCCCATGGACTGCAGTAAACAATACTTCCCTTTCCTTCACTATCTCCCAGAGTTGGCTCAAACTCATGTCCGTTGAGTCAGTGATGCTATCCAAATATCTCATCCTCTGTTGCCCCCTTTTCCTCCTGCCCACAATCTTTTCCAGCATGAGTCTTTTCCAATGAATCGATCTTTTAAACAGGAGGCCAAAATACTGGAGCTTCAGCTTCACTATCAGTCCTTCCAATAAATATTCAGTGTTGATTTCCTTTAGGATTTACTGATTTGATGTCCTTGCTGTCTATGGGACTCTCAAGAGTCTTCTTTGGCACCACAGTTTGAAAGTTCAATTCTTTGGCACTCAGGCTTCTTTATGGGTCAACTCTTACATCCATACATGACTACTGGAAAATGATAGCTTTGACTACACATACCTCTGTCAGCAAAGTAATGCCTCTCCTTTTAATACATTGTCTAGGTTTGTCATAGCGTTTCTTCCAAGGAGCAAATGTCTTTTAATTTCATGGTTGCAGTCACTGTCCGCAGTGAATTTGGAGCCCAAGAAAATAAAGTCATCACTGTTTCCATTGTTTCCCCATCTGTTTGCCATGAAGTGATGGGGCCAGATGCCATGATCTTCATTTTCTGAATGTTGAGTTTTAAGCCAGCTTTTTAACTCTTCTCTTTCACTTTCATCAAGAGGCTTTTTAGTTCCTTTTTGCTTTCTGCCATTAGGGTGGTGTCATCTGCCTATCTGTGGTTATTGATATTTCTGCTGGCAATCTTGACTCCAGCTTGTGCTTCATCCAATCTGGCATTTTGCATGATGTATTCTGCATAGGAGATAAATAAGAAGAGTGACAATATACAGCCTTGACATATTCCTTTCCCAATTTGGAACCAGTCTGTTGTTCCATGTCCAGTTCTAACTGTTGCTTCTTGACTTGCATATAGGTTTCTTAGGAGGCAAGTAATATGGTCTGGTATTCCCATCTCTCTTAGAATTTTCCATGGCTTGTTGTGATCCATACAGTCAAAGGCTTAAGTGTCAATGAAGCAGCAGTAGATGTTTTTGTGGAATTCTCTTACTTTTCCTATGATCCAACGTATGTTGGCAATTTGATCTCTGGTTCCTCTGCCTTTTCTAAATCCAAATGAACATCTGTAAGTTCTTGGTTCATGTACTGTTAAAGCCTAGCTTGGAGAATTTTGAGCATGACCTTGCAAGCATATGAAATGAGTGCAATTGTGCAGTAGTTTGAATATTACTTGGCATTATCCTTCTTTGAGATTGGAATGAAAACTGGCCTTTTCCAGTGTCTTGACCACTGCTGAGTTTTGCAAATTTGTTCACATATCGAGTGCAGCATTTTAACAGCATCATCTTTTAAGATTTGAAATGTCTCAGCCAGAATTCTATAATCTCTGCTAGCTTTGTTCAGAGTAATGCTTCCTAAACCCCACTTGACCTCAACTCCAGGATGTCTGGCTCTAGGTGAGTGATCACACCATCATGGTTATCTGGGTCATTAAGACATTTTTTGTAAAGTTCTTCTGTGTATTCTTTCCATCTCTTCTTATTATCTTCTGCTTCTGTTTAGTCCATACTGTTTCTGTTATTTATTGAGCCCATCTTTGCCTGAAATGTTCCCTTTGTATCACTAATTGTCTTGTTTATCTTCTTGTCAATAAATAAACCATCTTTCTGTACATGTATCTCCAAGCATTTCTGGTGCTTCATGTTGACTCGCATCTGGGTGTTCATAGGTAGGAAGACACCTGAGATCTGAGATCTGAGATACTGAAGGATTGGAAGGGTCTATTAGAATTTAGTTGCCTGATTGACCATTCATGATTCCCCAATATTGATCTTCACACTGGATCATTATTGACATTTAATGAACACTATGTCAGACTAATACATTTTTGGATAATAGCCTCACTAATTTTTTTCAACAGTCCTAAGAGGTAGGTGTTATTAAGCTTCATTGTAAACACACTCAGAAGGAGTAGGAAGCTAGCATGTTCATACAGTAGCATCTATAGTCACAATCATTTCTTGTGTTTTTTTTTAATTTATTGGAAAGAACATCTATTCCTATGACTCTACTATTTTTCTGTCTCTTTAATTAGAGAAAATAGTCAGGACCTTAAGATGTGTTATTTCAAGATCTGATGGAGTCTTCTACTCAGATAACTGTCAACACTCATATTCCTGCAGTGCTTTAGTCTGTAAATGGCTTTTATTTGCCTTCAATTTTGTTCAGTCCATCAGTGTTTATTTATATCTGAAAAGTAGAGAAAATTTTCTTGCCTTGAAAATCCCATGAACAGAGGAGCCTGGTGGGCTACAGTCCATGGGGTTGCAAACAGTCAGACATGACTGAGCATAATTGTACATACACACACACACACATACTCAAATCATTAATAGGTGAATACAGTCAGGATGTGAGTCAGCAAAACTCACAAACAAAATGCACATGTACAGTTCAGCTACACAGAGAGAACTCTCAAGCATCCTCTACACAGATACTGCAGTCCAAGAGGTTATTCATATTTGAATCATGAGCCATGCAGAAGGTATTACACACAGCACACAAGCAAAGAATGCAAGTCAAATGAGCACACACTGATAGGAAATTTCCAGCTTCTCTGGAAATCCAGCTACACAAACACACATGGTTATACAACACAACACATACACAGATGCATGCAATGTCCCTCATGGTCACAGATACACACATTTGTACACAGACACACATGCACGACTGTGGAGATTTCTGGGCTCCTCCTGAGCTATAACAGTGCTATGAGTTCAGATGCCTTCCACTTCTTTCTGTTACCTGAATCCTCATTTTCTGCCCAAAAGACCCAGCATCCAAAGAAAAAGAGCAAACCTTGGTGGCCTGAGGACTTTTACAGACTGTAATGTCTGTTTAGCAGCCTCAAAACAACAAGCAAGAAGGTCTCTTTTGACTCATCAAAAAGAAACCTTAGAGGGAAATAGCCACCAATCCCTGACTAGAGAAGCAGTCAACTGGGGGCTAATTGCCCAGCTTTTTCCTGGCCCCTCAGGAGGGAGTATACTTGGAGCGCAGAGGGGCTGAGCTATACCTGGAGCCACAGGAGAAACTGCCACTAAAGTGAGTGGTACCTTGGGCTTCTGGTCAAGTCTCAGCTGGGAGGTAGAGGTTCCCCCATTCCCTGTGGCCTCTGCATTGTGAGTTCAGCTTCTCTCTATTGATGTATGGTACACACAGTCCTTATGATCTCAGCAAGCTTCTTTCTGCAGGCTTCCTAACATCTACACAGGCTTCTGTTGGAAACAAAATCCCTTAAAATGTACAGATCTTCTCAGTCTTCTGTGAGGTTCTCTAGGGTATGGTCTGTGCCTTGTTCAGGAGTAGGGGAAATGAATCTACAGCTTTGAAAAAGACTCAGGGCTGTACCCTTAGTAAGAGAGCAAGACTGAGCAAGTTATCAGAGAACTCAGATTCAGTTCCTTAAAGTAGAAGTAATTATCATTCTCTTCATGTCAATTTGAAGGATGCGTAAATGAGTTTTATCGAAAGCTTGACAAATGTTAAGGTTTATTGTCAATGTCTTTATCACTGAGTTAATGCATACTAGGCTGTTTTTCAGTTCAGTTCAGTTCAGTCGCTCAGTCGTGTCCGACTCTTTGTGACCCCATGAATCGCAGCACACCAGGCCTCTCTGTCCATCACAAACTCCTGGAGTTCACTCAGACTCACGTCCATCGAGTCAGTGATGCCATCCAGCCATCTCTTCCTGTGTCATCCCCTTCTCCTCCTGCCCCCAATCCCTCCCAGCATCAGAGTCTTTTCCAATGAGTCAACTCTTCGCATGAGGTGACCAAAGTACTGGAGTTTCAGCTTCAGCATCATTCCTTCCAAAGAAATCCCAGAGCTGATCTCCTTCAGAATGGAGAGGTTGGATCTCCCTGCAGTCCAAGGGACTCTCAAGAGTCTTCTCCAACACCACAGTTCACTAAGGCTCTCATAAGAGCAAATACTAATGCAGACATAACAATGAATAATATCAACAGCACACCCAAATAGGAGTGGTGCAGAAAAAAAATTATTAATGCAAAATGAATAGCAGATAAATGGTCAAAAGTACCTGATAAAAATCAGGCACAGAGTTAGGGAGAATGATGAAGTTCAGAAAAGACCGAGTGTTACAGGGTTATTTTTCACAGAAACCCAGATATCCCTCCAATCAAGTGAGTCCAGATCTGTAAACTCATTTACACCATTGCACACCTATTAGAATGGCTAAATGGAAAGGACCACTGCTATCAAGTGTCACTGAAGGTATGACAGAATTGTAGCTGTCATACACTGCTCGTGGAAGTATGAAACAGTTTGAAATTTTCTTTAAAAGCTAAACATATACCAAAATAGATAACTAATGAGGACCTACTGCATAGCACAGAGAACTCTATTCAGTACTCTGTAATGACCTATATGGGAAAAGAATCTAAAGCAGTGGATATACATATAACTGATTCACTGTTATAAAGCAAGAACTAATATAGCATTGTAAATCAACTACACTTCAATAAAAATTAAAAAAAAATAAAAGTAGTGTTAGAAAGTGATCTAGTTTCATTTTTTTACAAGTGGTTGACCAGTTTCCCCAGAACCACATATTAAAGAGATTGTCTTTACTCCAGTGTATATCCTTACTTCCATTGTCAAAGATAAGGTGTCCATAGGTGTGTGGATTTATCTCTGGGCTTTCTATTTTGTTCCATTG
>SJYV01026442.1:20733-32689 GCA_006410875.1 Neotragus pygmaeus | reverse complement strand
GGAAGCTTCCCGGGACTTCCCTCATAGCTCAGTTGGTAAATAATCCACCTGCAATGCAGGAGACCCTGGTTTGATCCCTGGGTTGGGAAGACCTGCTGGAGAAGGGATAGGCTATGCACTCCAGTGTTCTTGGGTTTCACTGGTAAAGAATTGGCCTACAATGTGGGAGACCTGGGTTTGATCCCTGGGTTGGGAAGATCCCTGGAGAAAGGAATGCTAACCATTCCAGTATTCTGGCCTGGAGAATTCCATGGAAGAGTCAGACATGACTGAGTGACCTTCACCTCACTATATTTTTGTATTATTATGGGGCCATTCTAAGTAAATTTTTCAATCTGTATCTGTATCTTCTCTCCCTAAGGATAAGACTAAATTCCTTTTTCAGAGATTTAAAATTCTCTCAATCATAATTACTTACTGTGAAATACCACTCAGAATACACTGTAATTCTTATGTTGCAGAAAATTCTTTGAAAGGTGAAATATTCTCCTCTTATATTTAAGAATGAATGGTCATCCAAAAGTTTTTCCAAACTTCTACCAGAAACAGGATCTTCTCTTCTAGTAGCACATGCTCAGTTGCTCAGTCATGTCCTACTCTTTGCCACCCCGTGGACTGTATGTAGCCCACCAGGCTCCTCTGTCCTTGCATTTCCCAGGCAAGAATACTGGAGTGGGTTGCCATTTCCTGCTCCAGGAGATCTTCCTGACCCAGGGACTGAATCCACATCTCTTGCATCTCCTGCATTTGCAGGTGGATTCTTTACCATTGTGCCACCGCAAAAACTGTTTTTCTCCACATTATGGGAGTTAAGCCCCATAATTGTTAAGATCTTGATCTTAGAAAACTTCTTCTTTAAGGTCTTAGCAGATTATTACTGCCATTGATGATTTTATAAACTCTATTTTCTTGGATTTTTAGCAGGCAGATATTTATTGACTTTCTAATCTAGAAGTGACCTAGGGATAAGTATAAATTGCAGTTTATCTGTTTTGTCCTTTTACTTAAAGTGTTGCTATTGTTAACTCATTTATCTTTGTACAGTTCTATTTAGAGTTAGATGACAAATGAGGTTCCTCAGCTAGAAAGAGAATAACCATGTAGCATGTAAAGTTCTGACAAATATGGCCATAAAGTTTAAAAATGACTTTTCAGATAAGGAATTTTTTCAAAAGTAGCATAAGGGAAATTATTTTCATAGTTACAAATCTTTTATAGTTTTCGATGTATAGGTCTTTAGTTTCTTTAGGTAGGTATATTCCTAAGTATTTTATTCTTTTTGTTGCAATGGTGAATGGAATTGTTTCCTTAATTTCTTTTTCTACTTTCTCATTATTAGTGTATAGGATTTGCAAGGGATTTCTGAGTGTTGATTTTATATCCTGCAACTTTACTATATTTATTGATTAGCTCTAGTAGTTTTCTGGTGGAGTCTTTAGGATTTTCTATGTAGAGGATCATGTCATCTGCAAACAGTGAGAGTTTTACTTCTTCTTTTCCAATTTGGATTCCTTTTATTTCTTTTTCTGCCCTGATTGCTGTGGCCAAAACTTCCAGAACTATATTGAAAAGTAGTGTCACTGGCCAATAAATGCAGTTTGGTACATGCTGTATGCAGATTTTTTTTTTGTATGCAGATTTTTATAACTTTGTTTGTTAATCTGGAAGGTCTCCTGGACAACAGATGTTTTCAGGCAAAGGCTAAATGGGATCTTGATGGAACATCAAAACAGATCAAATATAAGCATCAAATGAGTGATTTAATTAATGATCTTGAAAGTTATTTATATCTCTGAGAATCTCTAGATATATTAAAATGAGAATAGTAGAGAATTAATTCAAGGACCTGGTAGCCTAATTTGACCTATGAATTTAGAAGAGTTTTTTTTTTTTTTTTTTTCAGCTACCCTGTTCAATTCAGTTCAGTTCAGCCACTCAGTTGTGTCCGACTCTTTTCGACCCTATGAATCGCAGCACACCAGGCCTCCCTGTCCCAGAGTTCACTCAAACTCACATCCATCCAGTCGGTGATGCCATCCAGCCATCTCATTCTCTGTCGTCCCCTTCTCCTCCTGCCCCCAATCCCTCCCAGCATCAGGGTCTTTCCCAATGAGTCAACTCTTCACATGAGGTGGCCAAAGTACTGGAGTTTCAGCTTTAGCATGTTAGAACACCATAAAGTTATTGAACAGTAACAGTATACAGAAGTAGAATTGAGTTGAACGTGTTCCCAGCACCAACATATCATGGACAGTCTCTTAAAGGCACAAGTAAATTGTTCTCAGTTGTAAACAAGACAAACCACTTAAGAGACCCTGAGTGACTAGGGCGTTCAGTTAGGTGCGGTTCCTGTTGGTGAGGAGAGACAGTCGGTTAGCTGCGGGTGACCAGGAGCCAAGCCTCCAGTCCTGCCTGATTTCTCAGGTGGGCTGTCTTTGGTTCTGTTCTCTGTCTTTGATGCTCCCTCGTGGACAGATTGTGTAAAATCTGCTTCACAATTATTATGTATCTTGTACATCTTTACAAAATAAACTGTGTTACTTTTTCAGAAGAGTATATTCTCCCTCAAAAGAAAATTTTCAACATTTTATGTCTTAAGTTGCATTAATTCAGTGTTACTACTGGGGAATCACTGAGTTTCAGAACAGTGCATTTGATTTGGTATAAAAGATTTCAAACTTTAAAAAGCAATTAATTTATTTTTCCTTTTACCCACAGGTCTACCCACGGATAGCGCCGGCATTTTGGCACTACCTGCGGGTAGAAGTGAGTAGCGGGTACTTGAATTCTCCCACCCTTGCTCCTTGCACTCTGCTGGTGTAGTCTGACCTAATGTGCCCATTTGTTTAAGATGCAGTTGCCATCTGTGTAAACGTGCTCTCACGTCACCACCATTCCTTAGAGTTGGGTCAGAAATCCAAATCGCCAAAAATACAAATGCAGTTTATATAAGATAACCATCATTCTCAATAAATTTCCAAATCAAGACCATATCATATGCATCATAATTGATAAATAACTAAATGCCAAATTATGGAAAACCACGTTTGTACCACTTTTTAATCAATATTTTTGATAGAGCATAATTCCTCAGCTTAATTTTACAGTGTCTCCATGTAAAGGTAGAGTAACTGCTTCATTCCCTTTCTCTTCTTTTCCTTGTCCCCAGGAGCATGAGCAACTCACCTATTCCTCCACGAGGTCCAAGGCCCCCAGTGTCATCATCACAGGTCTCAAGCCAGCCACCAAGTACATTTTTCATATCAGAGTGAGGACTGCAGCAGGATACAGTGGCTACAGTCAGAAGTTTGAATTTGAGACAGGAGATGAAAGTAAGTTTCATACAAAAGTGTAAAGTAAGTTGTTAATTTAAGTGTGGTTTCAGTCTGTCCTGGTAGCTGAAAATCTAATGTCCCAAATTTTGAATAGTCTCATTAAGCAGAATTCTATTCATGTAAATACTCATAGTCATTTCAGTTAATGTGTCGGGGCTATCGTTAAGTATTTCTATGAAATGCCTTGCTCTATCACAATTGTAATGTAGCCCAAATATGTCTCTTTACGCAGAATTCATCACGCAGACCGTAACATAATGAGTCTCCATGGATGGTGTTTGCCAATCTCAGCATCATAACATGATACTAAAGAATACTTGGAAGAGAATAAAGCCATGAGCAAACGATTTTAGCAGTTAGTTCAAAATTCTGCAGCTTTGGCTTGTTCAGTTCAGTCACCCAGTTGTATCCGACTCTTTGTGACCTCATGGACCGCAGATGCCAGGCCTCCCTGTCCATCACCAACTCCCTTATATTAGATCAGTAAAAACAGTGGTCAAGAGACAGACTCCACTGAAATGCACTTAAGTTCAAATATAGGTGCATGGGCTTGATTAGAAACTCAATTTCATAGCCTCAATATATTAAAAACCAAAATGAGAGATAAGGAGAGTAAGGTGTTCCAAAGTCATGTAACATGGCACTAAATGTCATGTTCATTCTAAACCCAGCTCCACCATTGATTTTTTTTATTATTTTAGAAATCCATCACATTGCTATCTTTGTAAGGATGATATACATGGTTTTTGCTATGTACTTAGGCAGCAGAGGTGGCTCGGACAGTAAAGCATCTGCCTGCAATGCGGGAGACCCGGGTGTGATTCCTGGGTCAGGAAGATCCCCTGGAGAAGGAAATGGCAATCCACTCCAGCACTCTTGCCTGGAAAATCCCATGGACGGAGGAGCCTGATAGGCTACAGTCCATCGGGTCGCAAAGAGTCAGACACGACTGAGCGACTCCACTTTTCAGTGGAAAAATATCTAACTATTTAATTATAATAAAAGCATTGTTAAAATACCTATTTTTGTATAAGAACTCAATAATAGCAAATTATTATAAAAATTCTTATATAAGATTCTATAATGATAATAATACCTACCATTTGTTGAGCCTCTCATAAGTGCCAAAAATTATGTGCAGTATTTTACGTGTGTTACCTTATTTAAACATTTCAATATCCAATAAAACCAGTATTATTTTCCTAATTTTACTTATAAGAAGTCAGAAGCCTAGAGAAACTGAGCAGTTTGCCCAGATTCACGTGGCTGGTAAGAAAGCTAAGCTAGAATTAGAAACTGAAGGATATCTTCTTCCAAGGCCTGTACTCTTAACTACTCCAGCATCCTGCCAAGTCTTTTTGTTTGATCATAAAATGCTAATGGTAAGATCACTAATTAGATAACAATTCCCCCAGTTTATCACCCCCCAAAAGTGAGTACTTTACACAAATTATCTTTTTAATTCTGACAAGATTATAACTCATTTTAGAAACTAAAGTAGCTTCATCCAAATCAGATAATCAATAAGTGGAGGTGCAGGATTAAACCCTTAGATGCACCCAACAGCTGCAGACAGCAAAAGTCATGTTCTGAATTACTGACTTGTAAATGTCACGAAAGTGACTTTTATTCTACCCTTGAAGAGACATAGTACTTGAGATGAGTCTGGAAAAATATGTTTGTGTAAACCTGGATTTTGGGTGCATAGAGTGACTCCCAAGCCAATTTACAGCCTGAAGGAAAATCATTTAAAGGATCATTTTTTATCTGGTTAGCTTTAAATTGCATTTTCAAAGCATGCTGTTTATATCTAGAAGAAAGTTTCAGTAAATTATGTCATAGTAGGGTATGGGTAGGTTTACTATAAATTTGGAATATAATGATATGAATCCCAACTGACAGCATCAGTCTTTTTCTCTATACACTCTCCTAGGGCATCTTTAAATCTTTATAGCTTTGGTTTTTCTTTAGTATTCTTTGAACTATTGTAATGTCAACTTTCTTTTCAAGTTCTCTCTTGTGTATTCTGTTTAATTAACTGACTTCATAGTGCTTAGATATGGGGTGTGAAGTAGGGAGGTGAAATTAGTTACTCTCTCATTTGATACAGGTTCACATTTTTTGAAGTAAGTAAAATAAAGTAGTTTACAATGTAATCCTCTTTAGCCATATCTATTTTACTTTGTTCAACATTTAGTTTACTAAAAACTAATGAGACAGTAATATAAAATAAGAAATAATTCCTTTCAAAATCATAATGCTCTGAATTAATTACTTGTGCTCTACACAGTACTAGAGCTATCACTGTGATTCCGCTTGCTGTTTTAGACCAGTGGTTGGATTTTTTTCTGGAGTCAGAATATGCGAGTGAAAACTGACCAGCATGTTGAAATTTTATGACTGGTGGCACTATAAAAAGAGCCTCCCTGAACTATAGCTATTGGGATCCCCTTTTCCTAAGTCTATGAAGCAACCTCAGTATATATGTGGTATAGGAAGAAAGAGAGGATTGATAGATCTATGGATAAGTAGGTAGAAAGTCAGTCATATTTAGTTACAAAAGAAAAGCCTTTAATGTTTGGATACTAACGTTCCATATGTCTGCCGGTCTCTCTTAGGACTAATAACATATAGATAAATATTTTAGATAATATTTTCACTAAGAACATTTATTAAATGGTTATTATGTACAGGTCTTTTTATTAGGCACTGTAATTGAACCCCCTCCATCTTTTTGGAAAAAGATTTAACAAATTACAATAAAATACAGAATCGGTAGTAAGAAATAAGAGCATATGAATATTCCATGAGAATCTTTTTGAAAGATAGGTGAAGGATAGATAGGTGTTAGTTATAAGCTCTCTAATAAAAGAATTTTCTCAAAGTTAATATAAAATCCATATTATGCTCCAGAGTACCAAACACACACACACACCCTACACAGTTAGTCAAGTACAGGCCTTTTTGGCTTACATGGATAAAACAACAGAAAATTTTATCTGCTTCATATTTGTTTTTATTTCTGAGCTTATTTTTCTGGAGAAAAATGTGCTTCTCCCAACATAGAAAATAAAACTGAAAGAAAAGAAACAACAAAGAAAAAAAATTGAAAAGTTATTTACATAGCCAATAATGTTATCCAAATTCTTACAAACTGCTTGATAAACCATATTTTATTTGATATTAATAAAATCTGTGAAAATCATACCTACATTGTTAAAAATAAATAATTTAATGATAAGGAAATAAAACATTTATTTTTATTTAAAACACCACCAATATTTATCTGATATTCAAATGCATTTTACAGAAACAGAAAGTACTTTTTTAGGTTCATTTTGAAATCAAAATAAGATATATCCTGCTATATTGCAGTCAAATTAAACATTTTACTTATATACTATAAGAGAGCTTGTGAAGCTGTCAAAAGGTAGGAAAACCCATAGCTTGGAGCCAATTTTTGAAATACTGGGACTTGACATGTAATTTACCTCTTCCATTGCCTTAATGGTTATTCAGATGATCCAGGAGACTTAATACACAGTCAGCATATAAACAATTCAATTCTTTTCCCCAAAAAGATTAATTATACATTAAATTTTAACAAAATGTAAATTTAGGTTTTCCACTGTAAGCTACCTGAAGCACTTTTATAGCACAAAAGCCATATCTGTCAATATTTTGCACTATTATTTACCAAAAGTAGTAATGATTGACTAGATTTATATCACCTAAATAACCACATAAAAATCATTATGATCAGCAGTAACTAACCCAAGTATAAACCATTGAATCATGGTGTTTCAAATTAGAACCTTCTGTCTTACACGTTTATACAAAAAGTGTTACATAGATACAAATGAATAAATTTAATAGCTTAGTTATTTTGAAAACATCCATAAAATTTATCTATTTTATTATGCTTTCATATTTAAGCAATTTGATTAGCTTTAACAATTTATGGATGGGAAATGATCCTGAAACTTAAGGTGTAAGATTGTATTTCTGATTTCTTCCTTAATCTATTTTTCATGCCGTCATTTGACTAATTTTTGTACTCAACTTTCTATACACTTAAAAACTACAAATCATTAGATATATTCTACTGAGCAATATGTGAATTTCTCAACAAATATTCAAGTCTTCTTCTCATCTAATCCAAATTGACATCGTTTCTGTCCTATCTCCCTCTAGTTCACATATACCCTGGGAAAATAAATAAACTTTTCATACATGAAACTTTCTGACTGTTCATAATATCTAAGCTGCATCTGGGAGTTCCAACTGGAATATTCAGAAACCTATCACATTCTAAATGGTCCGTCCGCTCACATGCTACCCCACCTAAAGTGTTTTTGAACAGTCCAGTGAGAAATAATCACTCTTTCCTCAGACTTTCTATGATATTTTATTGTGGGAGAACTTAATTCTTCACTAAGTTGTTAGCTCCTCAAGGTCAAGAACTATAACCTGTGTATCTTTGCGTCTCATAAAATGTCNCCTAAAGTGTTTTTGAACAGTCCAGTGAGAAATAATCACTCTTTCCTCAGACTTTCTATGATATTTTATTGTGGGAGAACTTAATTCTTCACTAAGTTGTTAGCTCCTCAAGGTCAAGAACTATAACCTGTGTATCTTTGCGTCTCATAAAATGTCTTATGCATAATTTCTAATACACATTTAATTAAATATATGAAGAATGTATAATTTCAATATATGGAAGAATAGCATGTTGTCTGCCAGTCAAAAAGAAAAGAATCAAATATTTTTCTTTCTCACAGTAAGCAATACTGCTTGCTATATTTTGGACAATAAGCTGTAACTGGTTTGAATGGTGTAGAAATATGATGTATGCCTTTTTAGTTACAAATTAATTGTTAGTTCTAAAGTTTGGAGGCACTTGAAGTAGAGTAAAATGACTTTTTTGTTCTTAAATAGATTTTCCTCCTTAAACACCTTTTAAAAAAAATCTCTATTATGTTTGATTCAGTCTATTTGTTGAAACCCAATCTGGACTACTTTAATTACCAAGGATGAAATTAGCTACATCATTATTAACAGGCACTAGAAATTTGGGGGTGATTGTTAATGGTAAAGCATGAAGCAGAAAGAGGACCAGCTGACCTTGGTGGAGTAATAAAAAGTTAATTAATCAGGCAGGAGGCAGATTTCATATTTATGAGTCTACTCAGAGGAGGATGAATTCCAGTATATGAGACTTTAATTTGAAATAATTTTCAATCAATAGCACACTTTCAATGTTGGCAGCCATAGCTATCTAAATGCAAACATCAGTAGGAAAGGAAAATTTTCTAGCAGTTAGGTTGTCTGAATATAAATTGTCCTCCCTTATGATACAATGAAGATCTCTCATAAGACTTTTTGCTTAAGCTGCTGCTGTTGCTGCTGCTAAGTCGCCTCAGTCATGTCCGACTCTGTGCGATCCCACAGACGGCAGCCCATTGGGCTCCGTCATCCCTGGGGTTCTCCAGGCAAGAACACTGGAGTGGGTTGCCATTTCCTTCTCCAGTGCATGAAAGTAAAAAGTGAAAGTGAAGTTGCTCAGTCGNGACCCCACAGACGGCAGCCCATTGAGCTCCGTCATCCCTGGGATTCTCCAGGCAAGAACACTGGAGTGGGTTGCCATTTCCTTCTCCAGTGCATGAAAGTGAAAAGTGAAAGTGAAGTTGCTCAGTCGTGTCTGACTCAGCGACCCCATGGACTGCAGCCCACCAGGCTCCTCCATCCATGGGAGTTTCCAGGCAAGAGTACTGGAGTGGGATGCCATTGCCTTCTCCGCTATCTGGCCACATGCCCCCCTTTTGAGGAAAATCTCCTGATACACACTTGGAGAATGGGCTTCTATGCACCAGTGTTTCTCAAAGTGTTGTCACTGCTGTCAAAATGCAAATCACAGGCCCTACATCAGATCTATAGAACCCACCTCTGTTGGAGGGGAGGGCAGGTGGTAGTAAGAAATCTGCATTCTAGGTAAATCGGAGATATAATGCTCTAGACTATTCTAGAAGGATCAGTGGTTGCAGTTGAGGGACAAGTGACAATTGAGGGAAATCTTTATAGCTACATTAAAAGGTTGACTGAAAGTTAAATATTGTGCTCAGAAGTTATCAACTATGCTCACAACAAGCCCAACTAAATGTTCCCCCAAATTTCACTGCTACATCAGGGTATAATAGGAGAATGTAGGTAGGCAGACCTGTCCCACTTCGTGCAAAGCTGTCAGATTAGAGACAAGTCACTTTACCTCCCTCTCAGTTTCCTCATTTGTAAAATAAGAGTGATTCTCCCAAACTTAGAGAGCCATTGTGAGAACTAAACCAGGCTATGTATATATATATATATATATACACACACACACACAGAGACTAGAAACTTTAAAAATGTTGGTTCCTTTCTCCCCTACTCTGCCTCCCCTCTTCCTCTGATGTCAGCTACACTAGTGTAGTGGGGTCAGGAAATTTGGCTGTTGGTTTTGGAGTAGCTACTTTCTTCTGAGGATAGTTTTCTTTAATAAGCCCCTATGCTAGGGAGACAAGCTCAAGTGCCACTCAATTCAGTTAACTAGGAGTCAGCATGCATTGGGGGACACAGAGATGAAAAGACAAGTCCTGTCCTCAAGTGGCTCATGGCAGAGTCATGAAAATACTTCATGTGCCTACTGTGGCATAAAATGGGAACTCTTTGACTCGGGGCTAGAGAGAGGCATGCAGCTGGTCACAGAGGCAAGCCAAACGAACACAAAACGTATGATGGCCACGTTAAATCAGAGAACCCAAGGACACCCAGTGTCATCGTTATTGACCCAGAAGAGCCAAGCACTGACCTCACCCGGGGCTGCAGTTCCAAGGCTTGGCTCCAACAACCCACACAGACCCACTCACAGGCTGCTTTGCACTCTATGCCTGCTGCTGCAATTTGTATAGGACAAAGCCAGGAACAGAGAAGTGACCCCTGCCCTCTAGGAGGAAAAACACAGATGAAGGCAAACTTCTGGAGTGCACGAAAATAATTGAAAAGTTAGCACTGAGCAAACAGCTAAATACCACATTCACTCACATCATTCTCTTCTCAGATTCCTGTTCATTTTTCTCTAAGATAGAAAAGCTTAGATGAGACTGAAATAAAGTACCTCTGCCATCCGTCAAGAGATTGGCCATAAAGAGTTCAGCTTGGTGTTCTGTGACAACCTAGAGGGGTAGGATATGGGAGTTGGGAGGCAGGCTCAAAAGGAAGTGAATATATGTATACCTATAGCTGATTCACACTGTGGAACTAACACAACACTGTAAAGCAATTATCCTCCGATTACAATAGAAAAGAGTTGGAGATTCCTGCCATGATTATTTTTTAAAACATTGATTTCACCAGAATTGCATGAAAGGCCGTGGTCAGGCTGATTAGAATATGGCTTTCCCAACATGGCATCCTTCTTTTAGCAATTCTTTGTGCCTTTTTCTGTGTGAGAGAGAGGGGTGCTGTTTGGGGTGACATTTTCAATGATGCTTGCATGGAATATTTCCTTTCCTATCCATGCTCCTCTCTGGGCCTTAAGCTTCTCTAGTCAGTGGGACAAACAACAGGCACTGTTGCAGGGTCCCTCTTCACCTGTGTCTCTTCAGATAGCTGGGGGCTATCAAAGACTGACAAGGTTGGCACTTCTCAGAGAGACGGTGGGCAGAGGGAGTGATGGCGAGGCAGGACTAGAGGAAGAAGGGCCTACTTGGCCAGTGGTCTCTTGCACCTTCCACTTAACCTTCTGCTCAGCCCGGCCCCCACCACTGAGAAGCCAGCATATTGTAATTAAAGAAGGCTCTATGAATAGCACAGGTGTTGTTTCTAAATAGGAAACACGAGTGATGGGGGAAGGGATTATATTAAGCAAAATTTTTTTCCCTTGATTTTCTTCCAGAAATGAGTGTGGAAAGAGACTACATGAAAGAGCCATATCTGAATAAATAGACTAAACTGTGTAAATCATCTCAAAGGAAAGCATAAGTGAGTTTTCAGTCACAGCTGGTCGGGTCTCAGCTGTTGAGCCTGAACCCACTGGACAGCTGCGCTCCATTCCTAACATCTAGCTTCTCAAATAGCCTTTCAGCACTGTCGGTCTGATGCTGCTAAAGGGCAAAAGGTACTGACAGGGACCATGGACATCTCTGCAATGCCTTTTTTCCCCCAGCAGAACAAATAGTGTTCAGATCTTGCCAAGCCAACAAAACCGCAGCACAGGTCAGCTGCAAACTCCCCCTCATCAGAGCCCTCCCTGCGCCAGCAAAGTCAAGGCCAGGCGCTCGGGGCCCTCAGAAGGTCGTGAGAGAGGACAGTGAGTCTGCAGGATGAGTCAGGAGAATTAAGAAAGACCGGCCAGTCCCCAGAGCCAGGCCTCTCGTAAGGCAGCCAAAGAAAAAGCTCTGAAAGAACCTGGAACACCCTGATAATGAAAAGGAGGGTGGAGGGAAGAAGCAACAGAAAGACAAAACTGCCTGTCCTCAAGCATCAGCAAAAGAAGGCAGTGGGCCAGCTTTATCTCTGACATGGCCCCCCGTCCCGCTTTCAGCATCCTCTCCCTTCCCCAAGCGTCCCAGCCCCCAGGCCAAGGC
>SJYV01026442.1:0-14615 GCA_006410875.1 Neotragus pygmaeus | reverse complement strand
ATGTATACGCCCAATTCACTTTGACGTGAATCACACTTTGTCGATGTACAGCAGAAACTTGCACAGCATTGTAAAACAACTATACCCCCAATAAATTTTAAAAAAAAACCACCAAACTCGAAACCATCAAAGTTATCAAAAGAAGGCAGGTCTGAGAAATTGTCAAGAAAAGGGTCTAAGGCGAGGGTCCAACCAGATGTGATGAGGGCTTCTAGGGCGGAAAGGGACGTTAGGGAGAAGCTAATGAAATCTGCTTAACGCCTGGACATTAGTTAATAGCAGTGTGTCAGGATTGGTTCATTAACAGTAACAAGTGGAGCACACCAATGCAAAATGCTAATACTAGGGAGCCAGGGTGTGGGCCAGGCAGGAACCCCTGCACTATTTGGGTAACTTTCCTATAAATGCAAAACAACTATAAAATTAAAAGTTATTAACAAATAAAATAAAAATCCAGCTTCATTGCTTGCCTGTCATATTAGTAAAGACTAGTAGGGAAAAGGTCCTTAGAGTCAAAGTTATGGTTTTTCTAATGATGTTTTTACAGTTTTCTATGGATGTTTCTATGGATATGGTTTTTCTATGCATGTGAGAGTTAGACCATAAAGAAGATGAGTGCAGAAGAATTGATGTTTTTGAATTGTGGTGCTGGAGAAGACTCTTGAGAGCCCCTTGGACAGCAAGGAGATCAAACCAGAAAATCGTAAAGGAAACCCACCCTGAATATTCATTGGAAGGACTGATGCTGAAGCTGAAGCTTTGGCCACCTGATGCAAAGAGCTGACTCATTGGAAAAGACCCTGATGCTGGGGAAAGATTGAAGGCAAAAGGAGAAGGAGGTGGCAGAGGATGAGATGGTTGGATGGCATCACCACTCAATGGACATGAATCTGAGCAAATTCTGGGAGATAGTGAAGGACAAAGGTGGCATGCTGCAGTCCACGGGGTTGCAGAGTTGGACATGACTTAGCTACTGAGCAACAAGGGCAACAAAGCAAGAAAAAACAAAAGCCAAACCAACTTACCCAGAGCTGCCGAGGATGTGGTTAAACGGGCAGCTTCTGACGTACTGTAGTCAGTACACCGGAACTTTTGAGGAGCATAAAGTTCCAGCCGAAAATTCTTGGCCTCAATCCAGAGAGTCTGCTTCTGAAGATCACACCTCAAATGCAGGAAGAAAAAAAAAGTTCATGCACAAAGGTGGTCATCACAGCATTGTTGATAATAGAAAAAATGATTGCAAAGAGAAAGAGAAAAAAAAAAACACACTTCAGAAAGTATCTAATATTAGAAAGAGAGCAGAATGGTTAAACCACTATAGAAGTCAGAAGTTTACAAAGAGCACTCAACGATGTGGGGCGGTGGTGGGGTACATGTATGAAGTGAAAACAAAGATTTTATTTGCAGGATGGTTCACACGTTTGGTTATCCACCAAATAAATATTTATTGAGGCTTGGCTGTGCTAGGAGGGCCCCCTACGCTTAGGAGGAATGACCCAGGGAGCCAGAGGTTATTGCCCCCTGGGGTAAGGGTGTCAATGGACCTGATCACGCTGGACCCTGAAGCGGGGGAGGGGCTTTCCGGTGTCGCGTCAACCAGCCTCCCGAGAAGCGGGGGTGTGGTCTCCGGGGGGATGCAGAGGGGATGGAGTCCCATTGGGTGGGGGCCACGCAGGGAGATGCACAGCCAAGGCCATCGGATCTTCTCCGTCCTGCGTGTGGAGCTGCAGGAGGTAGACATGCGGAGACCACTCCACCCGCCAAAGGATGCATAAAGAGGATGTGGCGCATATACACCATGGAATACTGTGCAGCCACGAAAAGGAAGGAAGCCTTGCCATTTGCGGCCACATGGGAGGACCTACAGATCATCACACCAACGGAAGCGCGCCAGAGAAATACCGTGTGATGTCACTCACATGTGGCCATAAAAAAGGGATACAATGAAATTCTTTGCAAAAGGGAAACAGACTCACAGACACAGAAAGCAAACTTACGGTTCGGTTCAGTTCAGTCGCTCAGTCGTGTCCGACTCTTTGCGACCCCATGAATCGCAGCACGCCAGGCCTCCCTGTCCATCACCAACTCCCGGAGTTCACTCAGACTCACGTCCATCGAGTCAGTGATGCCATCCAGCCATCTCATCCTCTGTCGTGTTACCAAAGGCAAAAAGGAAGGAGGGACAAGTTAGGAGTTTGGGACTAATTGAGACACACTGCTCTATATCAGATAAATAAACTAGGACCTCCTGCTGTGACGCACAGGGAACTATAGTCAATATCTTGTAATAACACATCTTAGGAAAGAATCAGAAAAAAAGAATATATATATATATATATATCCTATATATATGTAGATCCAAATTCCCGTGCTCTGTACCTGAAATATTGTATATCAACTATAGTTCAATAAATTTCAGGAGGCGCTAGTGATAGAGGACTCACCTGCCAATGCAGAAGATAGAAGAGACGCAGTTTCCATCCCTGGGTCAGGAATCTCTCCTGGAGAAGGAAACAGCTACCCACTCCAGCATCCTTGCCTGGAGAATCTCATGGACACAAGAGCCTGGAGGGCTACAGTCCCTAGTGTTGCAAAGACATGACTGAAGAGGTTTAGCAAGCTCAATAGTCCGATAAAAAAATTAAAATTAAATTAAAAAAAAAAAAGAGGAAACAACCAGATCAAATTGCTTCCGGAGTCAGGGCCTGGGCCCCAGCCTCGTCACCCCTCCCGCATTGTGGGGGCCCACTCACCGTGACCTGTGCCCTCGGCCAGAGGAAGCGGCCTCCCCGCCCCCAGCTCTATCAGGGCCTCCATCTCGCGGGCCTTTCTGCTCTCACATTCCCGGGCGGGGTGATGAAGCCGGACGGAGGCTGCGCCCCTTCGGAGTGCACGGCCGCTGCTTCTGGCGTGTCCACATCCCCTGCCCTCTGGGGCCACAGTGGCTCACGAGAAACCAAACACCCCAGTCTCACTGAGCCCTGGGTCCTGGGGAGCAGAGTCGCGCAGTCAGGGGGCCCAGGCTGTAACTGAGGCTGGTAGGAAACCAATTTAGCAGGCCCGGGGCACCTGAGTTAACGTGGAAGCTCCGGGCCCCTCCACCGCCTTGCAGTGCAGGGTCCTTCCACCCACAAAGGCCCTGGCCGCTCTGAAAGGCCCCTGTGAATAGAGGTCAGGGCGCTTATCTTCCTCGTTCTTGCTGAATCCCTGCCAGGAGGGGAGGAGGGGACTGAGGCTCAGAAACGCTGAGCGTCACACAGCAAGTCGAGCCCCACAGAGGTTTACCATCGATATGCTTCCATCCTCTTCAGTAACAGTTGCTGGGTTTGTTCCCAAGTCGCTTGGGTCCACTGTGCTTGTCAGGACAGCTGGGAAGTTGTGTGTGTGTGTGTGTATCTGTCTGTGTGCATGTGTGTGTGTGTGTTAGTCACTCAGTCGTGTCCTACCCTTTGCGACAACATGGACTGCAGCCCATCGGGCTCCTCTGTCCACGGGATTCTCCAGGCAAGAATACTGGAGTGGGTTGCCATTCCCTTCTCCAAGGGTCCCTCCCAACCCAGGAACTGAACCCAGGGCTCCTGCATTGCAGGCAGATTCTCAACCATCTGAGCCACCAGGGAAGCCCAGCTGGAAAGCTTAAGGAGTGTAAACCACACGGATGGTACACAAAGGTGAAAAGAGAGCTGACGGCCCATGAAGGCAAGGCTTTGGAAGACTCAGTGAAGACAGCTTCCTCCCAAGTGCTGTCAAATAGGGGTGGGAGAGGACCCGGGAGAGGCCCCAGGGGAAGATGAAAACCACCGGTCTCCACGATTCTGAACTCAGATGTCTGGCTTCCCCGAATCCCGTGGCTAACTTTCCCTTCTGGTTTGAGCCCAACGCCCCACATCCCCAGGGCGTCCTCTTCATCAAAGCTCTGCAAACTCACAGCCGGAGCAGGCCCACCGCCCACTCCCCACTTTGGTAAACGGAGTTTTCCTGGCCTGGGCTTAGTGGTAGAATCCACCTGCAAAGCAGGAGACTTGGGTCCAATCCCTGGGTTGGGAAGATCCCCTGGAGAAGGGCATGGCAACCCACTCCAGTAGTCTNACCGCCCACTCCCCACTTTGGTAAACGGAGTTTTCCTGGCCTGGGCTTAGTGGTAGAATCCACCTGCAAAGCAGGAGACTTGGGTCCAATCCCTGGGTTGGGAAGATCCCCTGGAGAAGGGCATGGCAACCCACTCCAGTAGTCTTTGCCTGGAGAATCCCACGGACAGAGGAGCCTGGTGGGCTACAGTCCATGGGGTCACAAAGAGTCGGACACGACTGAGTGATTGCACCGCACAGGTCTCAGGCTAGGATCCCAGAGCTGAGCGGCAGGAGCAGAAGCCGTGTGGCCCGTACAGCTGCTAATGCTTCCTCCCCGGCTCCTTCTAACACCGAGTGTCTGCCCTGCCCTGCGCCATGGCAGCCAGCTCTCAGAAAGACCGACAGGACGGAGCCTTCCTCTAGCCTCAGTGCTCCACCTGCTCTGCATTGCGTTTGAGATAAAAATGCCTCTTCTGGGCTCAGGAGACCCCTGTGGCCCACCTCCTAGCTCCCTATTCCCTGTGACTCGAGCCCTCTTTCCTACTCTGCGACCTCGAGGTGAAGGCAGGCCCAGGCTGGTCACGGGCTGAGCAAGTCAAGGACGAATTATCCGGCCTGGCCTGCAGCCCTGGGACTACCCCGGTGCGCAGGGAGGAGAAAGGCTGACGGCCCTCAGAGGTTCAGAAGGCCCTGTGGGTTTGGTTTGTTTATTTATCTATTTTTAAAAAACGCATCTTCTTATTTGTTTATTGGCTGTGGCAGCTCTCAGAAGCGGCATGTGGGATCCAGCTCCCTGACCAGGAATCGAACCCGAGGCCCCTGTGTTAGGAGCAAGGAGTCTAAGCCGCTGGGCCACAGGCAAGTCCCCTTAGGTTTGGTTTCATGTGGGTGAAAAGGAAAGCCTTCTCCGCTTCCCCTGAGCTGGAGTGCTTTGACCCCCGCCCCCAACGTCTCCCAACCTCCCCTCCCCCCATCCCTGGAGGACTCACCGGAGGGCCCGCCTTTAAGGGAAAGCCAGTGTTCCCCCATCCGTACCTGCCTGGGGCCTCTTCAAAGCCCTGCTGGTCCCTTCAGCCTCTTGGCATGGCCCACCTGGGCTATTTGCTCTTCACCCCCACCCCAGAGGCCCCTGGGTCTCACCTCCCAGCCTTGTACTCTGCCTAAATCACCTGCTCTGCCCGGATTGCAGCTTCATGTCAACCGCAGGCCTCTTCTTTAGGGACACCTCCCTGACCCCCAGACCAGGTCAGCGCCCCTTGCCCCCATCATACCGTACCCGTAGGTCCTTGGATCCCATTTCTAAACTCCCATCCGTGGGGGGCTCCTTGCTCAGTGTCTCCTCCCCGTGGAAAGGCATCTCTGAGAGGCGGGGAGGGTGACGGCACCTCCGCCACATCCCCGTGCCTGGGACAGAGCCTGCACCTTCAAGGGGCCCAGCCAAGGGTTGTTGAATGACTCACTGAGCTTCAGCGTGAGCAGAATACTCCTTGACCTGCAGGCCTGGTGCCACCACAGGACTCTCTTACCAAGGTCAGAGTGGGAAGGAGGGTATGGCCAAGACTGCCAAAATACTTAGTGAAACCATTTGAGCCAAAGAAATGGAAGGGGCCAGTTTCGTCAATGGCCAGCGTTGGGTACCAGGTCGCGGGATACACACCTGAGCCGTTTGGCAGTCTGATGTCTGGACGTGGCGGAGTGCGACCTTCAGCACAGTTTGACATGGCTTCATCTTGTTGTTAGAATTCCTTCCTGCTTTTGAGTTTTGTTAAGTCTCCTTTGCTGTGACGCGTATCTGATCTTGTTGCTTGGTGGCTAAGTTGTGTCCGACTCTTTGCCACCCCGTGGACTGCAGCACACCAGGCTTCCCTGTCCTTCACCATCTCCTGGAGTTGGCTCAAACGCGTGTCCATCGAGTCAGTGATGCTATCCAACCATCTCGTCCTCTGCCCTTGGGATTTCCCAGACAAGAATGCTGCAGTGGGCAGCCATCTCCTGTTCTAGGGGATCTCCCCGCCCACCGCAGGGATTGAACCCACGTCTCTTGTGTCTCCTGAAGCAGCAGGCAGATTCTTTACCACCAGTGCCACCTGGGAAGGATGGATGTGATCTTAAGGGACCAAACCCATGCAGGTGAGCAGGCTTGCTCCTCTGGCAAAGGACGCAGAGGAGAGGTGGGGCCCAGTGAGCAGAGCCCTCGTGCAGGAACTCTGCTGCGGTGCGGGCCTCCCAGGCCTCAGGACGCAGGCTTTTCTTCCCAGACGTGTGTTCATGGGGTGGCCCTGGACTGGAGCAGGCTGGGCAGCTGTGGCTGCTGGATCCCAATTCACCCTGGCCTCCTGGATGCCTCCTTGGCCGGCCCTGCGATTTCACAGAGAAAGGCAGAGTGTTTGTGAGACGGAGAGGCCTGAGGCATCACAGAGGGTCCGCCAGATTTTATTTTGGCTTCTGGCCCAGGTTTGGTCGGGCCTTTGTCCTAGCTGCACATGCCAGGGTCCGGGCGTAACGAGAATGAGCCGCTGGGAAGAAGTCCAGGCCTGCTCTGACCTGGTTCTCGGGGAATGACCTCTTGGCTGGTAGCATCTATTTTAAAGGAGGCTGCCATTTGGTCTTTGCCAAAATAGTTGAAAGAAGACCCCAGAATAGCAGGCTGGGTCTGCCCCGGCTTAGAAGTGCATCTCGGGCTTAGAGGCAGGCGCGTGGGATGTCAAGGAGCAGGCGGCAGAGGCCTCTTGTCGTCGAGACCGGGGGCCTGGGAAGGCCTGTGTCGGCCCTGGGAGGGTGAGCATCCTCGGCCTGGGACGGCGGGCAGGCCCCACGGGCATGACGTCAGAGGCTCGGGAGCAAAGGCAGGTGGAGCAAAGGAAAGTCTGTTCCTTAGGCCTTTCCTCAGATCTTCCCCCCAATGTTACCCATTTTGCAGATGGAAAGGCTGAGTTAGAATCTGCCCAAGGGCCTCACCACCAGAGAAAGGGGTAGTCAGATGGCCCTTACAGCCGCCGAGAATGGACTGCAGCCATCTCTGGGCGTCCTCGTCAGTGGCAGCAGTAATATAGCAAAGGTGATGAGGAAATACAGTCTACCTCCATTGTGTAAGGACTCCTGTGAGCCTGGAATCCCTCATCACTCTACCTGGGGGCTGGGTGCACCTGTGTTCCCCCCATCCTCCCCGATAGGGACCGCGTGGGCACCCAGGGTACAGCCGATGGGGCCGAAGCTGGAGGGAAAACTGCCTCCAGGAGTCAGACGAGCACTGGTTTCTGGACGTTATTTTTCCCCCTTTCTTTCTGGTCTCTTTCTCTCTTTTTAAAAAAAATTAGAATTTTTTTTAAATTGAAGGGTAATTGTTTTACAGAATTAATGGGACAAAGACAGCCTCTTCAATAAATGGTGCTGGGAAAACTGGACAGCTACACGTAAAAGAATGAAATTAAAACACTTCCTAACACCATACACAAAGATAAACTCCAAATGGGTTAAAGACCCAAACGTAAGACCAGAAACTATAAAACTCTTAGAGGAAGACATAGGCAGAACCCTCGATGACATAAATCAAAGCAAGATCCTCTAGGACCCACCTCCTAGAGTGACAGAAACAAAAACAAAAGCAAACAAGTGGGACCTGATTGAGTCTGAAAGCTTTTGCACAGCAGAGGAGACTGCAAGCAAGGTGAAAAGACAGCCGCTAGAATGGGAGAAAGTAACAGCAAACGAAACAACTGCAAAAGGATCAATTTCCAAAATATACAAGCAGCTTGCACAGCTCAGCTCCAGACATTTTTGACTCAGTGAGGCTGTGCTCTGCCTGCTACAACTGTAGCCCTGTGTGAAATGCGGTGCGGCCCGGCCAAGGCCAGGCCATGCTTCCCGAGCTTCCCTGCTCCCAGCCTCGTCGCTGGATCCTGCCTGGGCCTGGCCCCCATCCTGGGCTCCTCTCCCAGGGCCAGGCACAGGCAGCCCTTGCAACTGGCACCCCGGCCGGGGTGGCACTGGGCACAGGAGAGCAGATGCTCTGCGGGCTCTGTGGGAGCGCAAACCAAGGACGCGGTGGTCTTGAGGACTCAGTGGGTGGAGGATGGGAGCTGGCGCAGCTAACGGGGCCGAGTGAGCCTCCATCTGCCCGGAGCGGCCAGGTGTGCGCAGAAGCCAAGATCGCCTCCTTTCTCTAAAAGCCCCAGGTTGGGCTTTGCTTTGTGCCCTGGGCCCTGGGGTGGGGGTTGGACTCGAGAGGTCAGGCAAGGCTTCTCTGAAAAGTCAAGGTGGAGCTAGGGGCTGAAAGGGGAGTAGGGGCCAGCTGGGACAGGAGAGGAAGGAACGCAGAGCTTCTCTGCTCCGTCCCCCAGCCACCCTGCAGCCCCGGCCCTCATCNTTTGTGACTTTGAGTATACCACTAGCTACAAGTACTTCTCTGAATTTAGGATAAAATAAGGAAGAACAAGAGATTACAAATCAGCCTACACAAGATTTCTTCAGAAGTCATTAAGTCTTTGCCTTTCTCAAGGACACTAGCTTTCCTCTAGGCCCTCTAGATGCTTCTTCCATAATGAACCACCAACGTGACACTTTTCACATCACTTACTAAGCTATCATCTATTGAGTGTCTCATGTGTCAAGCACTGTGTGAGCTGTTGGGGATACGGCAGTGAATAAGACAGAAAAAGCTTACATCCTTTTCCCTAAATATGCTGTCCTAAAGTCAGCTATAGCTGCAAATTTCCCACAGGAATGTGTTTTTTTTTTTTCTTCCCCCCGGCCCGCCCCCCTGGAATGTGTTTCTCACAGTTACTGACCAGCAAGAAAAACACAAGTTTAGAACCCGAAGGGACCTTAGAGATCACCTAATCCAATGTTCACATTTTACAGATGAGGAACCTGTGCCTCTGATAAGTTAACTGACTTCTCCGTGGTGACTCAGATGTGTATAAGAGACAGACTCTCACATCTGTACGTGACTACTGGAAAAACCATAGCTTTGACTAGATGGACCTCTGTCAGCAAAGTGATGTCTCTGCTTTTTAATGTGCTGTCCCGGTTGGTCATACTTGGTGAATAGACAGAGTACAGGACCCATTGCCAAGCTGTGCTCTCCTAGGATGGACCCCTCCCATCTCTGCTCACTGGATCTTCCTCCCATGTCCTGAAAGAAAGGCTCAGCTCCTGAGCTATACCTCGCCCACCTGGGAGTTCTTGTCTGGTGCAGAAGCCTCTGGCAAGCAAACAAAGGAACAAGGGGAAGCAGCAAGTGACACTCCTTCCAGCTCTCCCTGAACTGAAAGCAGCCCCTTCTGGGGTCGAGGGTGGCTGGAGAAAGGTTGCTTGGCCTGCCTGGGGGAGTGGGGAATGCAGACGTCTTTGGGAGCTAAGGGCCAGAGGCAGGACGATTCCATTCAATGACCTTGCCCCCCCTGAATCCAATGGTGGACAAAGATGCACTTCTGATAGAGAGGCCCCTGAGGTCAGCAGGCTCCCAGCTCAGGGCAGATATCTGGCCCTTGCTCTCTGGGTACAGATGTGTTCACTAGGGCCTTTCTCAGGGTTAAAGTCCACAGTAGGGAGTCTACCATGGACACGCATGTCAGCTCGCTTGTCTGAACTGAAAAATGTAGCTAGGACTTCCCTGGCGGTGTAGTGGATAAGAATCCATCTGCCAATGCAGGGAACTTGGGTTTGATCCCTGGACCAGGAAGGGTCCACGTGCTGCAGGGCAACTCAAGCCAGGAAGTCACAGCTGCTGGAGCCGGAGCACCCTAGGGCTGGNGTAGTGGATAAGAATCCATCTGCCAATGCAGGGAACTTGGGTTTGATCCCTGGACCAGGAAGGGTCCACGTGCTGCAGGGCAACTCAAGCCAGGAAGTCACAGCTGCTGGAGCCGGAGCACCCTAGGGCTGGTGCTCGGACAGAGTGAGGCCCGCGATGCTCCGACAGAGCGAGAGAAGCCGCCACAGCGAGGCCCGCGAATCACAGCGAAGAGGCGCCCCCGCGCCCCGGCTAGAGAAAGGCCACGCGCCACACAGCGAGAAAGCCCTACTGCTGCGTCGCTGCAGTCGCGTCCGACTCTGTGCGACCCCAGTCTCTGGGATTCTCCAGGCCAGAACACCAGAGTGGGTTGTCATTTCCTTTTCCAATGCATGAAAATGAAAAGTGAATGTGAAGTCGCTCAGTCATGTCTGACTCTTAGCGACTCCATGGACTGCAGCCCACCAGGCTCCTCCGTCCATGGGATTTTCCAGACAAGGGTACTGGAGCGGGGTGTGGCCATAAATAAATAGATTTTTAAAGATAAAAAAATAAAACGATCTGTAGGATGTCTTCTGATGGTAATCTGATCTCTCACCCCGAGGACAGACCTTACTGAGTGTGTTGTTCTATGATGAAATGTATGCTGGTGGAACAAAACCTGTAACTTCAGGGTGTAGCAGTGGCCAAGCCATTTTGAAATTGGCAATTGTCCCATGTCCATTCTTTCTTTTTTTTTTTCTTTCTTTCCTTCCATGATAAGGGATTTAACAGTGTACCTCTGAGTAAAAGAATAAATGGCATAATTAATTGGCCTTTTTCAGGTGAAAAGACCTTTGGATGAAACTTCCGGAAGCTGAAAAAGTGTGACTCTAGTGACTGATGATAAATCCGTTGCCGGGATTTTTCTGGCAGTCCAGGGGTTAGGGCTCTCTGCTTCTGCTGCAGAGGATTTGGGTTCAATCTTTGGTCGGGGAACTTATTCACACAGCTTGGCTGAAAAACACCTTTGCCAATTCAGGCAGCTTCTGAGTCTTTGCTATCAACAAATTTAGAAAAGGATCTAGGGTCTTCCCTGGTGGCTCAGTGGTAAAGAAATCACCTGCCAATGCAGGGGATACAAGTTCGATCAATACAGGGGGTGGGGGAGAGACTCAAGAGAGAGGCAATGCATGTATACATAGAGCTGATTCACGTCATTGTGCAGCAGAAACGAGCACAATGTTGTTAAGCAATTATGTTTAATTTTAAAAAAGGGTCTAGTGTGTCAGCAGACAGCAGGAAATACATTTTTGATGATAAGTTGTATGTGATTTTGAACGTATACTTTGGTGGGTGTTCAAATCCCTGGGTGATGTCACCATAACAAACCTTCCATTCCTTCTAATTATTTCTGTGAACAGGCTTTTTGGCTTTTACATGAACAGAAATAGAAAACAAGAATGAATGGAAGCCAAATTCCACATATTCCAGCAATAAGTAATAATGATGATATGAAATAATTTTTAAAACCCTCAAATCATATCTCAAATTAAAAGATTCATTTTCAATGCAATTTTATTTGTGCTTTCTACTTATCCGTTATTTGTTATCATGCACATGGTATTTTGGTCAACAATGTATGCTAAGAATTTTGATAAAAACAAAATCCAAAGCAAGAATATTTAATGCTAATAGTCACAAGAAATTCATTTAAAAAATATTTCAGTTCATAGAAATATTTTTGTTCCAAAGAATTATGACAAGATTATCAAGAAAGATTTTCAAGACTAAAATTACCTTCAATTTGGATAAAACTGTGTGGGGAATATGAATACAAAGAAAAAAGACATGATTTATGTTTTTTGGCTGTTAAAGTTTGTAACTTTTTTTTTTTAAAGATGGAAGATAAACTGTTATGTATTTTTTAGACTCCACTGGACACACTGAAAAGAGAAAAAGAAGAATTTTATTTTAAAATGTCAGTATTTGAAACACATTAGAGATGACGTTCTTTGCAACTATATACAACACATTTTGGATTTTAGATTGGAAAAGCACAAGGGATACAGCTCATTCACACACATGAGGATTAAACTGACTCAGGAAGAGGAGCTGGGGTTCCCAATGGCCACCTGCTGCCCTGGGCTGAGCAAGGCCGCTCTGGGCAGGCTGCCCGGCCTGAGGGGGTAGGTCCAGACAAGGGGCCCTCTTCGCCACTGAGGTCCTCACCTCTGACTGTCCCTGGGGACAAAGAAATACACGTCTCCCCGACAAAAAAATACCATTAGTAATTTTCAGACTGAGGTCGGTAGAAATCTGTGTTTGGAGGGCAGATTTATCCAGATACACAAAAGTCCGTATAGTCAAAGACTTGTGCAAATGTGAGAGTTGGACCATAAAGAAGGCTGAGTGCCGAAGAATTGATGCTTTCTGACTGTGGTCCTGGAGAAGACTCTTGAGAGTCCCTTGGACTGCAAGGAGAGCAAACCAGTCCATCCTAAAGGAAATCAGTCCTGAATATTCATTGCAAAGACTGATGCTGAAGCTCCAATTCTTTGGCCACCTAATGTGAAGAGCTAACTCACTGGAAAAGCCCCTGATACTGGGAAAGACTGAAGGCAGGAAGAGCAGGGGATGACAGAGAATGAGATGGTTGGATGGCATCACTGACTCAATGGACATGGGGTTGAGCAAACTCTGGCAGGTGGTGATGGACAGGGAAGCCTGGAGTGCTGCAGTCCATGAGGTCGCAAAGAGTCAGACACGACTCGGCAAACAGCAATGAACAACGAATAGCAACCCTCTGTGGGCCTTAAAGCATCTTAGGCAGGTGACACAGGAAGTTCAGAAGTGCCTAGAAGAGACCTGAGGGAGAGAGGGAGGGAGCAGCCCCAAAGGTGAAATCTCCTTTCTGCAGGAAGACCACACGAGTCTGTTCCCCACCGCCGGTGGGAAGTGTCCAGAGACATTCAGATACTCGGTCTGGGCACCACTGCAGACACTTCTTAGCTCTCCCTCCCAATCTGGGCTCTGGCAGCCCCTCTCCAGGCGATTAGGATGGAAGCAGAGGGGAACGAACCCCATCATCAGCCTCAAGCCCTGCAGCCCCCAAAGACCAGGTGGGCCTTGGGAAGAGACACCCGGGGTTCTTGAGACACCAGGCCGTGGCTTGTTTCATTCTGGCTTTGAGAAGCTGAGGTCTGGCTGAAGAAACCCACTTTCTCAGGGAGCACAACCATCCCCCCTCCCACTCGTCTACCCCTCCACCCCACCTCCATTCATTTCACTCAGTCCTCCCAAAAACCCTCTGTGGTGAGCACCATTATAGGCCCAAGTCAACAGAAAAAAAAAAAAAAAATCAACTGAGGCTCAGAGAGGGTGAGTGACTTGCCTGAGGCCACACAGCCCCACAGAGGAGGGACCAGCATTTGGACCCAGCCTGGCCCATACATCCCATCACCCCAGCAGTCTTTGGGAAGTCATTGCCCCTTGATTCGGGGCCTAGGATTGATCACTACGTCTAAAGATAAGTGAGCAGGGGAGGGTAATATTTTAAGGTTTTTTTCCTGGCTTTGCTTTCCAAGAAGGGGAGAGAGGGAAAGAAAAGAGACCCAGTGGGACACAGATGTGACACCCAGCCTGAGGACAGGGTCCAGAGCCCTCCCTGGGCTGAGAGAGTCCATCCAGGGACCTGGGAGGGAGCAAGCAGAGGAGGGGACCCGGGAAGGAGGGGTGAAGTGGCCTGAGCTGACTTTTCAAAGGACCTTTCTTCTGCCCCCACCGCCCCAGTGGTGACTCCTCTGAGGGCCTTTGGGCCGGCGGGTGGGCAGCAGCAGGGGGCGAGGTGGGGTGCGGGNGTGCCCGCCTCCTGCCAGGTGTTTGTTGTCCTGAAAAGGGCTTGAGCAAAGCCGGCTCCACGCCCATCGACCCCCTGAGACCCAGATATGTCCCTCCAGGCTGGGGGCCTGCCTCCTGCTGGCAGCAGGTGGACTTGTGGCTGCTTCGCTGTCCCTCACCCTCCGCTGATCGCAAGGGGCCCAGGGGCTCCGACCTCGGAAGCCCAGAGGAGCCAGAACTTCCACGAGACCCGCCACACCCAGGGCCGGCCACGGTCAGGGCGCTGCTACGTTGCCACGCCCGCCACGCCCAGACGTCACAGGGCAGGCGAGGCCCGCGGATGCCAACCCTGCCCTCACCCCATACCGCGAGCTGCCCCGAGTCCTCGACCAGCCAGCCAGCACAGCCAGGGTCAGGCCCTCCGCTCGGGCCCCGCGTCTCGGGGACGGGGAAGGCAGCCCCATCCCTGGTCTGGCTTGACAAGAGGATGGTGTGGCAGGAGCAGGCCCAGGGCCCCCGGAAAGGCCTGCTCCAACCCAGGCAGCAGCACACACAGCCTGGCGGCCGATGAGACAGGCCAGCACCAGGCCCCACAGGAACCGAGGCCAGGGCACAGCAGGGTCGGAATCCTCCGGGTGGATCAGGCAGGGTGGTGACCGGCAGAGGACCCCCTCTGCTAAGGCCTCTACTAGGACCCCTGGACTTTTTGTAAAGAGCTCCATGGGGTGGGACATCCTCGGCAGTCCAGTGGCTAAGACTCCTCCCTCCTCATGAGGGAGGGGCTCCCGGTTCAATCCCCGGTCGGGGAACTAGATCCCACATGCCACAACTAAGTTGGCAAGCCACAAAATTAAGGGTTCCGTAAAGATCCTGCGTGCCACAATTAAGATCCAACACAGCCAAACAAATAAAAATAAGATCCTGAAAGAAATAAAGACAGAAAAGCTCCATCAGAGCCCTCGTTCTCAGAGCAGAAGGCACTCCAGCCCAGG